>WAAD01022369.1:15572-35231 GCA_013389945.1 Fregata magnificens
ATAAACTGACAGTATCTGTTACCTTTTGGTAGTTCAAGGCCTCAGCAAAAAGTAAATAAATGAAGGTACCCTTTGTCAAATGATACAGCATACAAGAGCATTACCTAGCGAAGCCCGTGACATTAATAACCATCCAGTGATGCTACAACTATCTGACTGCCTTGCAGATTTACTTCAAATAATACCACTTGTGCCTTTAAAAGTATCTCAGGTGTACTGTTTAAGACAAAAAATATAAAAGAAAGTAGCAGTTGATCTATATGTCCATCACTGCAGCAACTGAACACAAATTTTACAGAGGCTAGGTAATTATGCATTAACAGTTGCAGATAAGGAGATTTTTTTTCATATTACCAAAGGTATTTTTTAGCCTTTGAAGGATATCCAGAATCAGCAGAACATATTCATCCCACCTGACTGATTCTAGCCGCTCTGATCGTGGCCCTGATTTTAGTTGCCCTAACTTACCCTAACTGTAATGCTTTTGTGGAAGTCTTCTTGGAAGGAATTTTGTCTGAGCCAGCTACAGCATGAAAAATGGCATAAAAATCCTTGTTAAAAATTGAGACACACTCCAGCCTAGTGTATTTTACTCAGTTTACATATATATTCAGATAAATGTAGTAGAATGTTGAAGGTCTAAAATTCTGCCATTTTTATTACTTTTTGTGATATCAGTTTAGATTGCCTAAGCCGCAGTTCTCCAAATTCAGCTGTAGCATATGAGAAGCACATCAGCAGGCAAGAGAGATTTCTTATCCAGGTCAAGAGCATTCTGACTTAGAGGTAAGAGTGGCAACAAAAGAGGGATGCAGGAGTCCAGCCAGTTGACCAAGGACATGTGTCAATATGAGTTACATCGTAACTATCCTTGGCTTTCTCCATCTATAGAGTTTATTGCGACTTGCTTATAGATTGTTTAGTCTGAGTAAATCCAAAGCAGTCTAACTTACCTATCACCTCTGAAAAACGTGACAAGTGGTTTATCAAGCAGACAGTGAATGGCAAGGAAAGTAAGGAACCTTTCCATAATTTCATACATGATACTTCTACTCCCTGATGGCCTTTGGATGAATTACCTGGACTCTCTGGTTACTAAAACCTTAGCAGAGTCTAAGGGGCAATTTTACGAATTCATGCAAAGGAAAAAATGCTTTGAAATTAACTAAATAGAAGAAACCACTTCTTGCTTGGGGTGTCCCTGAAATGCAAAGCACTGGGATTTGGGAGGGCATCAATATTTTATACTGTTACCTAGAAATTCTCATTTGGCCATTTTTCAAGGTGCAGTCCTGGACCAGATGGATATTTGCTCTTATCTATTACAGCAGCCCTTTATGGTTGAAATTGGAGTACATTTCTCTTCTACTGGAATACCTGGAACTAAAAGATCTTTGATTTTCCCAATCATTTCTTATGCTTCTAATATGAAAGTTCCAAAAAATGTGTCTCCTCTTTGTTCATATTAATTTCCTTTTGGTTTTCCTCTCCTGTTACAACAGGTCTTTGCTAGCTAAGACCCATATGCCAGCAACAGAGCACACACACTTTTCTTTAAAAAAAATCGGATTTTCTAGCTTGTATACATTCTGTTTCCTCATATACATTTGTCTTCAGTCCAAGCCATTACTTATAACTTGCTAAGGCAAATTTTGTGACTTTTAGAAGATTTCTTCTTATGGAACACAGAAAGGCTCCTTCATTTTTAGAGTTGTCCAGCAACCTGACCTAAATGAAAATTTGGTGTAATACGTTATTTCTAATGTCAAGTCTATGTATAAAACATTACCAATTTCTTTTCCTACTCTCAAACATCTCTTCAAAACCAGACCCTTACAAAGAGAATGATACCTCTTATTCCCACAGGAGTCTTACCAGTAACTGCTGGTTCATTCCTTGTGAACACACTTAACCATGCAATATCTAAAATAGAACATATTTAACAAATATGTGGAATTATATAGTTACATTCTTCAAACTTAAAAACATCACAAACATTTTAAATAATTGTTTTAAAACATAATCTGAGAAAGAGTGTGTAATAGCAATTGGCGTCAGACTTAATTTCCTGCAGGTCTCTGAATTCATATAACCCTGGAAGACTGTACAGTTAGACTTGTGAACAGGTACCCTGAAGCCTGAACTTTGAGTCTGATAAATGTATTGATTGATTAATTATCTTTTGCAAAAGAGAATGCACCTGAGAAAATAGAGGTCAGTAATGAGATGTAAGGCCTAAAATGCCATTATAGAGAAGTCTTTGGCAGCAGATGTGAGGACACTAATATGAAATGTACAGGGCTGGAAAGTAACAGGTAGCAATAGCAGGCGGTTTCTGGCTTTTCTAATGTCAGCCTGAATCACGTAGCCAGCTGTCTGGCGAAGGCATCACCCACTTCAGGTCAAACTCACAAACATTCAGGTTACAGTTGGTTCCTAATACGATGTTGTCTTAACTGCATCATCATGAATATATGTTTGTGGCACTTGTGTTTACATATACAAGAATATCACATAGCATTTCCTTTTTTTTCCCTTTTCTTCTAGGAACATCAGTATCTTCTTCTTCAGGATTGTCACAGTACACATCTATTCACAAACTGCTTCTATTGTATACCTACTAGGTTTTGGTTCTGTTCCTAAATTAGCAATACTAATTGTATGAGTTACTTCAAAATTCTATGAAATTATCAAGTAAAAGATACTTCAAGAGATATAAAGCACACTTAAATACCTTATCCGTGCAGCTGTCATTATTCACAATTTAATAGAATAAAAATAACATTAATTTAGTTTATAAATATATCAAACAAGCCTTTCTAGATGTTTATCTGAAGCGTATATAAGGGACTTCTCATTCCTGTAAAAGCTGGGTTTTTGTAAGAAATAAAATTTCAGTAAGTTGACAGATACCTTACAGATTTCGGTTAGAAATATGGTTTATTGTTTTTTCTCCCTACTTTCATATCTCTGGAAAATATATCATTCTAGAAGAATTGCATTTGTTATTTGCCTCTTCTCTACCAAAAGAATACCCTCTAACAACTACTTCTGTGATGTTAGTTGTGATATCATTTTTGGTGTCAATTAGGGAGGTCCCATTTGAGATAAAAGAAGAGTTCCATGAAAAATAAAATAATCCTGCAAATTCCAAAATATTCTATATTTTTCTCCATTTTGCCCTTGTCGCTGAGGATTATCTTTGCTTTCACTCGCTTAATAACTAAGCATTTAGACTTCCCATTAACTCAAATAGTAGTGAACAAAGTAATCTCCTTATCATTTAAGTGTATTACGTACCTACTGTAAACTGGAATAGGAGTTTTCTTATATCACTATCAATATTCATAAAGAAGCAATATAATGTTACACCTACAGAAAATATAGAATCATAGAATCATTTAGGTTGGAAAAGACCTTTAAGATCATTGAGTCCAATTGTAAACCTAACAGTGCCAAGTCCACCACTAAACCATATCCCTAAGCACCANGCTTTAGACCCTTCACCAGCTTCGTTGCCCTTCTCTGGACACGCTCCAGCACCTCAATGTCTTTATTGTAGTGAGGGGCCCAAAACTGAACACAGTACACGTAATAGTATATTAAAAAATGTCCTATAGTACTACACGTATGGTTGGTGAGTTTTGGTATAAAAAGGACACTACCTTCATGGGATTGTGAATCCTTGGTTGATATTTCATGATGACCATCTTCATCTATGTCAAAATGCACTGTTTTTGAATCTTCAGTCAGTATATAGCATTTCAGTGTTTCTCGCAGACTAAACACTAATAAAAAATGAGTTGTAATTAATTTTGCTAGCAACAGAAAAATGGTAAAATTCCATAATAAAAAGGTAAGTGTATTTTTATAGCAATCTTTGCTTGATAACCTATGCATATGTGAACTATGAACAGTATAGCCAACGTAATAGAAATTATACAGTGGGTTTAAGCAGCTGTTTTGGGGACTTGATGGTAGTGTGAAGAAGGAAAGCAAAGATTTCTTTGCTTGGGAGGTTATCTCAGTGAGAAGAAGAGATATATGCTGAACCTTTTGGAGAGTTAACATGTGTAAAAACTTGAGCTGAAAAAAATGGCTTCCAACCCAAGAGCCTGAGCTATAGTGTAAGAAGGGGGCTTGTGGACAACCTGCAGATAGCTGTCTTGAAAGAGACTAATGGGGATGGGAGGAATTTGAACACGTGAGAGGGGGCCTAAATTAGCAGTTGGCTGGTGAATTAGTAGTCTTATACTGGGGGAGAGAGCGCTGTGGGGAGCCAGAGCCAGAGCAAGGTTGTGCACAGGAGCCTGCACATGGAGACAGATGTGAAAAACAGAGTTAAGTTCTAAGCTTTCATTCTGAAGAAGAGCTGAAATAGGGAAAGTATCTCTGCAGCATACTGTATTTAGACTAGGTTCCTTTATTTCATAGGTAAGTACTTGCCTGTTTCCCAATTTTGCACTTTGAAATTTGGATCTGTGTACAGACAAGAGTTTTAGGTTAGAGTGCATACGGCTACCTAAAATAGCAGCATTTATTTTGGGGACCTGACATCTCTTACTGAAAAAAAACAGGTCTTCGTAGCTAAAAGCTGTCAGGAGGGAAATTGTTCCCTATCACTACTGAACACAACTGTGCTGTTCTGGATGTCAGAAGGATGTAGGTCCAGCCACTTGGGTGTCAGATACCTACAGAATAACACTGTAAGGCACAATTTTGATTACATTAGGCTGAACATTGTTTTACTGGAATAGGTTTGCTACTTTCAAATTCAGTTAAGACACTTCTCTGAGACCACACAGACCTCCAGGGTATGCTGTAAGAGAAACAGTCCTTTCCTTGCCAGAACAATTAGGCAAGTAAAACAACAGGATACTCAAAATGCACCAGCAGTGACATAATGTTCTGGGAATGCTTGACTTCACCAAAAACATTGTTACTCCTTTTATATTGATGTACCTCCTCTGAAACATCAGTATTTAAGCAGACATTTTGAAAAAAAATAGAGTTGTTTCTGAGAAGCTTTCTTTCCACCCTGTTTAGGTTGAGCAGAAACTCTGCATGTACAGTCAACAAGAGATGGACGATGCACACCCTGACAGCCTGAGTCACACCCTCCAGAAGTGGCAGGCCCGACATGTCCTGTGTTGGACCTTTGGCACGTGCATAGCTGATCTATGCGTGGGCAAAGGCCTTCTCTTCAAACGCCTGGCAACTAAGGCGATCAGGCTTCCAGAAAAAAGATGGGTTGTTCTAAAAAGCAACAGGACAACAAGTACAATGATAAATAGAGCAAACCTTTTAGAAATTGTTATATTATAATAGCTATAGTGTAAGAATTCTACTTTTAACTAGAATTACAAGAACTAGTATAGAGCCCAAAATAAAATGGTTGGCAGGCCTGCTATGTCATTCACTCTTTTCCAGGGAGGTATAGATGTACTTCAGGAATTACTGGTCTGAATTTGGTGGTGTGAAAAATCTGATGTCACTATTTCGAGGAGTATTTCTGTACTGGTTGTTTTAAAGGCAGCTTTCATTTTTTTTGTTCCTCCAGGTATTTTTATTTTTTACCTTATTAGAGATAAGCTGTTCCAGATACTCAATTCAGTTGGATTCTGCCTTGGATTGAAATCATCTTTCCAAGATTACAAACATACCTGTCACTCAGGAAAGAGTTACCTGACTTTCCAGAAGCTGTTTTCGCTGTTTCCAGCAGAGATTGCCCCTTAACAGGCTGCCTTCTACAGGGAGACAGTTCATACGGCTTTTTGCGGCCTGAGCGGAGCAGCATTGTGGAAGCACTTGAGAAATCCTGATAACCTGATTTGCTTCTCTTTTCCAGTCCTAAAGTATGAGTTAGAATTTGTCACAATACTTCATGTTCCAGTTGAGAAATGAGTTTGCAAAGAGTATAATTTTGATAAATGACAGTTAAAGGGAGCAGGAAAAACTCAATAAATGTTTGACTGCTTGCATGACACAACCCTGTGTCTTGCAAAGCAAAAATTGTGTGTTTCCAGTGATGGTAAATCAGTTATCTATCTACACTTCCACTAAGATGCAGGTTATCATGGATACAGTTGTGTGGAAGGAATATATTTTAAAAGACTTCCCCTTAGGTAAAATATAAGCAGTTTATGTGACTTCAATTCATTTACACTTCTCAATCATAGGAAGCTAGCTACACTTCGCTAGCTGGATGGAAAAATCATATTCTTTCTGTCCTTCAGAATACAGTCTAAGACAATTTTCGAAGTATTCATAAGTGATTGAAAATGATGCTAACTTCAACACAGCATAACCTGACTTTCAGTAAAGACATGCAGTCATATTGCAATCTTAAACCAAGGTTCAGGAAACGTTACTTCAGGAATGAGGACTGGAGTTTGGAAATTTGAGGACTATGTTAGAATTATTAATGAATATCACAAGTGACCAGGAAAAAAATCAATCTCCTACCATTAGCAACCATTCATACTTTGAAATTATTAATGTTTCCTTTGCAGTTCAATAATTTTACTTCAATGTGCTTTGCATTTTTCAGATTATGATGTATTTCTGACTATATTTACAAAAAATAATGCTCTTCAGTTTTTGAAGGCTAGATGAATGAAAGGATTTACACATTACCTAGGCTAGATATCCTAAGGAGAGGTTGGTGTCTAAGAATGGGAACTACATTGACTGAGGAACCACCCAGGCAGCTGAGGACACAGTTTAAATTACTGCAGTTCAGAAAAGCTAAGGACCTTACTTTGGCATGAAGAAAGGGAAACTGGAATTCTCAAGTCTACACACTCTTCTGAAGTCAACTGTTTATGGCAACTGTTTATGGCAAGTGCAGACCAAAGAAAACAACGAGCTTCAATTTTGTCTGATACCCTGGCGAATGAACCAAGTGAAGATGGGTATAGTTTTAGCCCCATGCAGCTTTCCACAGAATAACTAAATATCAGTTAGGCTAGAGAGATCATGGCTCTGACACTAGTGTAATGATGTCCCCAGGGGAGGGGAGTTCCATCTTCTGGTTTGGTTCAGTTCACTGATGCAGAACTTCACATTAAATATTTATGTGAAATGGTAGAAATGAAAGACTTCTGTCCCTGGCAATTCTCTTGTTACTGGACTATGAAAGCTAACTAAGGCTCTTTTTCACTCTCTTTGGCTCTTTAGTTATAACTAAACATTCAGTTAGGCCACTGAAAAGTGAACTTTTATTAGAAAGAATTGACTTATTCATCCTAGTAAAGACATCTCAATTTTCAAATGTCTGATAACTTGTAGTCAGAGGTAGAAAGTAAAGGCCGGGTCATCTTCATCTTGCTGAAATTGCTTTACCACTGAGCATGCTAAACAAAAGAGAAGACCCTTCGTAGTTTTCCACTAAGTCCTAATTGGGACCTGACCTCTGCAAACATCTAACTGAATCAGGCTCTGCAGAGTATGTGGGCAGTAATGCCAGCTTGTGGATCTTGAGAGACGGTAGTGTGCTACGTGTTCAGCATTAACAAAGCATCAAGACTTCATTAGATCTAGGATGCTCAAAAACAGACATTTAATCCCTTCAGAACATTCCTACTGAAAACATAAGTGCAATTCTAGTTTGGCTGCATTTGATCAGAAGTTCTGAAGATCCCAATTCCTGATTTTTACACCCCGTGAAGCAGTCAGGGAATTGTCTTCTACTGGATTTGCCCTTCATATACTGCAGTTAGTAATGCCAATTTATGTTGAGTTAGTCCTAAATGCTTAACGAAAAAATTTTTTTTTTTGAGAACCAATGTGATACCATGCAATCCATCTAGATTCAGAGTCTTGCATCTGCAGTATTTACACCCACCCCTGTAAGAAAAGGAGGAGGATGATTACAAGCCAAGACCCTGAAGAACTCCTGAAGAGGGCAGGCCAGTTCAAAGACATTTTCAGAAGCATATTTAGGAAGTGGATAAATTCTTAGGAAACTTTATACGGAGAAAGATAGACAGGTAATCCTGAAGTTCTGTGCTTAAGTTTAATTATTTTGGCTTGTTTGAACAAGTCTGTGGTAGAACTTCACCTCTGGTAGCTCTCCAGAACAAATAAAGCTCTCTACAATAAATAACAAAAGCTTCTACAGCTTGAATTTCCTCACATGTCCCTTAAGATTGAGTGACATATAAATACTCCCATTTCAATAAGCCTTTCCTCTCATGCCATGTTCTTACATAAATGTCACCTACTCCCACTTTTTTCATTCTTACTCATAGTTTTTAATGTTGTGTGTCTCTCCCTATGTCTATTTCTTTAATGTCTTTCATGCCCATTTCTTCAGTTCGTTTCTCTCTTCTGTAAGGTATATGCTGCTTGAAGAGGGCTAGGAAGAGCTGGATACTGTTCTTGGCTGCAGGCCTACTCAACCACTGTTTGTTCTGGAAACTTGGCTCTGTTTTGTTTTGCATTTAAGCTAAGTACAAGGGAAGCAGAAAACTTGAGCTATAGCTCTTTAAACTGCTGAAATCAGATATATTTGAGCATGTTTGTGGCCAATGGCAGCAAGATCACTGTAAAAGCACAGGGAGTTTGAAGATTTTTCATGTTACATAGACCATATCAATTAATTTATATGAAGGCAGCAAAGAAAATCTGTTACATAGCTTCTCTTGCCCCCTTAGTAATCTCGTTTGTTCTTAGCCATCATTCTCTCTTCCACTTAACCCCCAAACACATCTGATCATAAAATTAAATCAAATTCAGTATATGAAAACAGAATTTAAAATTTTGGAGTTCATTCACATGGTGGTATGATCCAAATATTATCTCATGCTATATTGGTACATTTGTAACAAGGTATCTCTAAGACTGTTAAAGGATCAGAACTGTTTTTGTCAAGTGTATTGGGTTGCAGCTGGCAGTCCTGCTTCCAAAGAACAGAAGTAACTCCTCTAAGTTTGTTACAATTTAACAGTGGATTAAAAAGAACTTTTGGCATCCTATAGCTAATAAATAATGAGGCTATCGTCTCTTTCAAATCAGACAGACTTTATGAAATCTATACTCTAAACTAGATATAGGAATATATAAAAATACACATAAGCTAGACTAAGGAAGAGATTTCAGAAGAAAACTTCAAAGTCAACTGAAAAAATCACTATTTGTTAGAATCTAAACAAGCAGTCTGCTAAAATAATCTTAAATTGAAGCCTGTTTAAAACCCTGCTGCAATCTTCCACTCCTGCTTACCTTACTTTGCCTGCTATTGTCTCTGCTGGGATACTTCTACTCAGCGGAATGCTAGAAGCAGCTCTGTTACAGCCAATTTATTGCCTGAACACATGGCAAGAAGCCAAACCTCCGAATAAAAGAAAAGTCTGACGTGGACCTAATCTGTTAGATCTCTACATTCACTCATTTACATTAATATTCTCATGGGTCTAACTGGTGCTGGAATTCCAGGAGTGTTGGAAATAATAAGAACAAACTTTTAAATGTCTGTTTCTCTAAGATGCCACAGAAGCTGTCTTCCCTGGAACTGCATGTAAATTTTCAGCCAGTAGTTCTGTGTAATGCCTGAATATACTCATAAGCACTGTTCTGATATTTTATGTCACTGATATTGTTCTCGCTATCTGTCATTCCTTCCTAGGCTGATTCAAGGGCAGACACTGGGTTTATGGTAATATAGACATATTAAAAGTAGGAGTGTAGCCTCTCTTGCAGGGAGCTTGAAAGAAGTTAACTGCTTAAATATTTACCCAGCAATTAAATGGACTTTGCAGGCATTGCATGAACAGCAGTATTTGGACTGCTTATGACATGAGTGAACTTGTTTAAAGCGGATGTGCTGTATTTGGTTGCCATAAAGCCCAGATAATGATTTTTATCATACAAGAACTAGGTCTTTCATTATAACATTTGGCATATTCAGCTGGCTTTATCTACCTACCTACGTACATTCCTAAACCTTCACTCACCTATTGGTCCTCTCTATTCATACACACTAAATCTGTTTTAATAAGCGAGCCTTGCATTTTTAAAGGAGTGAATCACACTTTTATATACCTCACTGCAATGATGAAACTCCTCTAAAAACAATGACAGCTTCTTTTTTTTGCCAGAGTTTTCTTAAAATCAAGGACCTACTGCTTTCATCTAGAATGTTTATACTATGTCAAGAAAGTTCTATATTTTACCTGTGTTTGGTTTAGGAAAAGTCTTTTTTAGTTCATTAAGCCCTCACTGGACACTGGTAGTATATGACGTCAGTAGAAAGACTTTGTTAAAAGATATATTTCATGATAAAGCAATGTGAAACTTTGAAATCTCAAGTCTTTGGCTATTACTCAAGCTGACTGAAAAATGTGGGAAGGATTCTAAATGTCATGATGTAAGACTGTAATTTCAGTACAGGACAAATGCAATGAAAATGGTATGATGTGGCAAAAGCATTTTTGTTGCTGTTATTGTTCAGAGGCTAGTGTGGGTCAAGATGTGATCATGCTGCGGCAGCTGCGATTTTTGGTAAGGAGCAGATGGATCCAGGTTGCAAGACGTAGACTGCATGTCACATGAGCGACCCGTACAGGCTGTATCTGTTCCTGGGCCATGAAGTAACATTCCAGGTTTAAGTGAAGTGTTTGTGGTCCCTACAGCCACAGCACAGAACAATTTTTTATTTTAAATGACCAACTGTATGAACATTGTAATGCACTACACCAACACTACTGTAGAATAGCTAAATAATAACATACCATCAGCAGCCGCAAAAAGAAACAATCTTAAACTAATTGTAATTGATACAATCTGGGTAGATTAAGCCATGCAAATATTGAGGATGCATCCACATTGCAGCTGACCTTCCATCTTAGCCTTTACAGTTTATTTTAAGCTTTACTGTTGCTTAGACTGTAACTGACTATGTCAGTGAGAATTTCTGGATCTGAAGAGTTTTTCTAAATCCAGATCAGTAGTGGTCTTCAACAATAAATAGGGGGTTTAGTTTCTTGTATCTCAAAGTTTAGTGTTGGCAGAAAGCTCAGCAATGAGCCAGATGTGCAGCACCATCCCTGACCAGTGCGTGCTCTCATCAATAACAGCATCAAAAGCAGGAACAACCAACAGGGAATTTGTGCAGATCCTGATGAAAAATATCAAGCTATCATGGGAAAAGTACTATTAGGGGGGACCACCTGCTCCACTGGAAAGGGAAGCAGGGGAAGACACTCATCTGGGGAGCCCTGCACACTTCTCTTTCTGNCTGTCTCTCACTCTTTTTTAATGTTTTTTTTAAATTTTCCTAGCTTCACCATTAGAGTCGATGTATTTCATCAGCCATGGACGCCACTAACAGCTGTATCCCTACAGTTACAATGCTAGGTTCAGTCCGTTACTGCACATATCTTCAAAATTTTCTTCTAATTCAAATTAGTATCTCATATTAAATTATCTGGAAAGGCAATGGCCTTTAGAAAACAGTCATATTGAGAAAAACATCAACAAAAATACTATAAAATTAGTTTTAGTATAATTATTGGTATGGACAGTAACAAGGAAAACAACTGCCTAAAACTGGTTTGGGTTTTTTTTAGGTAAAAGTATATTGATCTGTAAAAAGTCAATATTTGCAGCAATGAGAAGAAGGAAGAAGTTTCCTGGTACCACATGCTACGGCATGAATAATATTGAGCATACAGTCAACACGAGCAACTACATTTTATCAGCCAGTTAATATGCAAACAATTTGCAGGACACCTAACTCAAAGTCTCTCAAGCTGGAACAAAACTGAAACATAGCCAATGGACTGTACCGGAAAAAAGGTCAGATATAAAAACTTATTTCTAATTCTGACTCCAGTGTATTGCCAGATTTACACTGGGGAAAAGTTTGATCACAAATAGTAATATTCTAAAGAAAGCCTATCCAAAACATTTTCAGTGAAAGTGATTGAAAACATTAAAACAGATGTGAAAGATAGGGTTTTCAGATTTTGGAGATGTCAGGTAAAAAATACTTGCTCTAGTTTTGAATACAGAGTTTCTAGTCTAAAATCCAGTGACTTACTATTAGGGAATACAGATTATATTTTCATTATACCAGAACATATATTAATATTTGTATGAGAAGTTCCTCTTTTCCTTCATATTGAGGTCTTTCTCCCCCAAAGGCATGAAGATACCAAACTGAATATATTTAGCAGCCAACTGAAATGAACTGACATGGCAATCTATCAGTACATTTTTTTTCTTGGAAACTGTAGAGTTTTTTAATATTCTAAGAACATTTTAACATGAGCATGTAACAGTCAACTTTATCTTACTTCATATCCTGTTTACATGGCATGCCAAAGACATATATAGGACTAAACTGAGTCTACTGTAGCCTATCTATTGCTCCCAGTACTTCCAAACTGACATTAAATAATTTTGTTCTACTGTACAGTGAAGCTTTCTACTATTCAAAACAGCCAGCACTTATTTAAACCTCCATGTGTTTCTGTATACAACAGAAGGCTAATGACTTAGTAATGCCTATGCTGACCACTGCTGCAAAGTCTACCATTTTTTGAGAAACCTCTGTTCTTAAAAACACACACACAAAAGTGAAAAATGGCGCTGTATACACAGAAGCTATTTCTGCTCCAATGCCATTTTACTATTTCTTAATATTTCTCTAAGTCTAGAGTTCTCACACTGAATGTAACTGCAGCTGGTTTTTACTCTTTATGGGTTACATAATATTTGGTGCTTCCAGGAATAACAGAAGGATGATGTCTCTTGAACTTGAGATTACAAAAGATGTGCTCTCTTCACTCGCTAGAGGACACACAGGTCCACAGAAGGCATTCAGCAAAAGTGGTCCACTGCACAGTAATATGCTGCAATACCCACCGGTGTTATAAGCCATGTTCTTTCACTGCATATAGAGGAAAACCTGGAGGCTGTCAGGGTATCTCCTTGGACTACAGTAGCTTCTCTTTCTTACACACAAAATTGAGTCACATTAAATTTGGCTTTAGCCCTTCTATTCCAAGGGAGAGTAGGGTTAACTTCAAAACAGAGTGGGAGTGACACAATATAAAGGGACATTCCACAATGTCGTATTTTCATATTAAAAATACATTTTCATATTAAAAGCTACATAAAGGGAGGCCATGCTGCATCTTTAAAAAGAGATCAGTTCTTCTTGTTTTCTTTAGTTGTCTTGATTTCAATGAGGATCTTCAATGAGGCACAACAAAGACTTATCCTCAGTAGAGAAGGATCCAGTTGGGGAACTTTTAAACAAACTGGATGTAAACAAGCCCTTTGGACTTAACAGAGTGCACCCACAAGTGCTGAGGGCACTGGCTAATGTCTCTTGGTTACCTGTGAAAATTCATGGCGAATGGGAGAGGCTCCTGAGGACTGGAAGAGAGCAAATGCCACCCCTATCTCCAAGCAGGATGGGAAGAATTATCATGGGAAGTACTGACCAGTCAGCTTCACCTTGATCCCAGAGAAGGTGAAACAAATAATACTAGAAACCATTTCTACACTATATGAAGGACAAGAAGGTGATTGGGAGCAGTCAGCATGGATTCATGAAGGGTAAATCATGCCCAACCAACCTGATAGTGTTCTCCGATTACATGACTGGCCGTTGGATCACAGGAGAGCAGTGGATGCTGTTTATCTTGACTTTAATAAGATTTTCGATAGTCTTCCATCGCATACCTGTTGACAAACTGATGAAATATGAACGAGATAAGTGGACAGTGAGGTGGGTTTAAAGCTGGTGCCAGGCTTAGAGGATTGTAATCTCACCAAGAGTGACTGGCCTCCACTTCATGCAGTGGCCTGGCCACCTCGGAGGCCAGTCACTCTTGGGGTACCCCAGGGTATATACAGGGGCTAGTACTGTTTAAGATCTTTATTAGTGATCTAGATGATGGGGCAGAGCTCCCTCAGGATGTTTGCAAACAACTCAGAATTGGGAGGAGTGGTTGATACACCAGATGGATACACCAGATGCTGCCACTCAGAGGGACCTTGACAAGCTGGAGAAATGGGCTGACAGGAGCTTCATGGAGTTCAACAAAGGGAAATGCAAAGTGCTGCACCTGGGGAGGAAGGACACACTGCACCAGCACAGCCTTGGGGCTGATTGACTGGAAAGCAGCTTGGCAGAACTGGAACAGATTGTCTGGAGAGGATGTGGAGCCTCCATCCTTGAAGACACTCAAAATCCAACTGAACAAGGCCCTGAGCAAGCTGTTCTAGTTGCCCCTGCTTTGAGCATGGAGGCAACAGACCTCCAGAGGTCTGTTTCAACATCAACTATTCCGTGATTCTGTGAAATTAATATTAAGAAAAATATTAATTATTTATATTGATTGATTCATTTATTTACTCCAACTTTTAAAAATGTATTTGGAAATAATTGTGGTTTTTCTTTGAATGTAGATTCAAAACAGATGTACAGAAGAAATGTGGTTGGATGAGACTGAAGACTGTTACATTTTAACCAAATTTTACTGATGGATTCCTACAACTTTTGTGAAAAAACACCAGAACAAGCATCAGTATTTGTAGTTATCCAGAAATACAGATCATCCTTCTAATTTATACTTTTCAAGTATTGCCCAGTCTTCCCATTATTCTTCATTGATAGACTGGTACAGTAGGATACAAGTGTTGTCTTGTACGTGTGTTCAATGTGTAAGGTGACTAAGCACTGCCACAGCTTCTTTTGTTTGACACCAGCCACCAGGCACAGTGACATACAATGCATACTGTAGAATTGTTGATAATGTGAATATATTTGGAATAGTTCTCTTTTCCCCTGTCAGACGCAGACATTCGTATCTGGGTGACTGCAGTTTTAGTGCTGGCCCATCATATGTCTTCTCAGATACTGTAGAACATGGTCTTTACAGTTAATGATTATAAAGGAACTGAATGGGCAGTGAAAATAGCAAATGTTTTAGTCACCTAAGGATTGCCTCTCTGTGTACTTTTAATGTCTGTATCCAGCCTCTCTCAAAATCTCTCTTTGCTATTATATTAAAATTATATCCTTGTATTTTTTCTCCACTCTTCAGCAACGGGAAAGGGAAATAACTGCTATTTCTATAATACCAGAACAATGAAAAAGAAGTTCCAGCTCTGCAATTAGACACAGAAAAGTATAATTGCAAAACCTTTCACATAAATAACTGTCAAGTCTGTATGAAGCAATTTTGTGGTTGCCTTTCTTGTGTTGCACAATTACAGACAGAAGAGTAAAAATGTATGGTGTTGGAGATTACTAAGTTCCTGTTACCCTGATTTTCTGCGGAACTGAGGCTTATGCAGTTCTGCTGTCTGTCTGTCTGCCTGTCTGTCTGTACTCTCCAATTACTTTTGAACTTGCTCGATAATTTTCACCAAGTTTGGTAAGGAGGAAGCTTAGCTGAAAAAAAATACACATTTTTTCAAGCTTTGTGAACATCAGCAGCTGAATAGCAGACAGACTGACATACACTGCTGAATGAAAAACTGCAGCCTGATCTGAACAGTCATCCTTTCTCTTTGGCTAAGGACGTAGTTATCAGCCTGTATGTACCGGCTGTCTAGCTGTCCGGGTGCAACAGAGTAAATGACAACCCACAGTGGATCTGAACACTGGAGTTTATTTCAGAACCAAAGAGATTAGAGCTTTTACCCTACTTGATTATCCGGCACAATCACTCACTCACATCACATTCCTAGGTCTCAACTTGCCTCCTCTGCAGGAAGGTCCCTGCTGGTCTGGGATGGTCAGGCAGAAAATGATGTTAGTTCCTGCTGTGCCACCTCCTGCAGCCTCCAGTCTCAGGCATTACTGGCCAAGGTCCCTGCGGATCCCACAGCATTCATCTCCACTCAGCTCTCTGATCCCCAGGATCTTCCCCACTTCCAGGATCTTTCCTCCAACCAGGATTTCACCTTCCTCTTTCTGGGCCCCTTTCCACTTTCTGAGACCTCTTTTATTCAAGGACCTTTCTTTTTGGAGCCAGCTCTTCTTTCCAGGGCCTCAAGCCCTTGGTTTTCTAAATCCACATAGTCTACGTGCAGAAGAATGAATGATCTGCCTCCTAACTGGTGGTTTTGTCTCTTTATTAATTGGAGGGTTCAGGACATGTCACTTTTATTTTGTCCAGATATTACCAACATTTACAGCCACCCTGATTCAATTGCAGCTAGCAAGTAGCAGGCTTGTGCTTCAGAGTTTCAAAGATGAGTTTCATATATTCATCATCACCTCAACATGCAACCATTATCTGCCACCTTTTAGCATTCACAGTTTAAGTTATTTTTTCATCTGTGACACCCGCGAGCACGTATGTACCTGAACCAGTCACAGCACTGGGCTGTGACACTCTTGCCTCACTGTTAATGGAAGGTAGGGGAGGGAATGAGGGAAGGTTTAAGGATGGGAAGATACTGCAGCAGGGTAACTTCATATCAGTACACATCAGTTCACAGGGAACCAGCTGAGATTAGTTTTACTCTTCAGGAGCCAATGTTAGAGCTACATCACATATTTAGGTGACAAAAAGTAATTTCGGTGCAGAGTTATGGAGAAAAAGTAGCTGGCACTAGGCAAGTAAGTTATAAAATGTAAAAATGGGAAAGAATATAAAAATTTAAACTGTTAGAATAGAATAAAGATGGTAAGTTTCATCACACTGTTCTTCAGGAGGAGCCTGGTTTAGCAGTCTAATCAGAAGTAACTACCTCATGCAGTGGACTTCAAAGGCAATCTGGAATCAAGAAAAAAACATTTGAATTTGTTCAGTTGCTTTATTTTTTCTATAGTTCGAAAAAGACATCATAACAGAATTTTGAATCATAACATGTCATATTAATAAGAAATATTTATTCATGGTCTTTCTAAGAGAATGGGGTTTTGATGCACTGCAACACATTGTAAAATTTTACTTCTGCTTTACTTTAAGTTGCTGAGAATGACTTATTTTAGGGAGAACTGTAGTTTTTCAGCATTATTTGCTGCAGAACTTTAGGTGCAAAACAGCTTATAGCTTTGAGAACTCAAAAGAGGGGGAATGTCTCTAAAGTGTAAAATTCAAGGATGCTTTCTCTGTTTTCTGTCAGCTTGTATATCTAAATGGCAATGAGGACAGCATGAGCAATAAAAAGTAGTACTGTATCCCTAAATGGGAGGAAGACCTAAGTGATGGTGGTGGGACATGTGAGAGGATGAAAAAGATCAGCAGAATAACTCATCTGGAACATTTCAAAGATTGATTATTTTCTTCACATGCAGAGATCCTGTTCCCCAAGAATTTTTGTTCAGCTGATAAAAAGGAAATTTCAGGTGGCAGATCCTCAAAACAAAAGAACTTTGATAGTGTTTTCTGGAGTTTGGTGTTGATTTTATTTAGCGTAAGTATATGCAAGCAAAAGGAGCATGTGGTTATTTGGGCACACAGTTTAACTGTTTCTGCTGGCAGTGCTAATTCAGTCACCTCACAGAAGAGCTCCAAGGACCCTTAATGTGGGCTGCCTTCTATGTCACTGTGGAGGTCATCAGTAGCAGAAAATTTAATTTGGACCTCTTGGTTTAATGCATGAACTAAAAGAAGCAGAATGAAGGCAATAGTAGGCTAATCAGTCACTATTTATGAAACTGCCAGGAGAAGTGGATGTGCATTATATAAAGAACAGATTTTTTTTCTGATATGTGAAGCATAACCTAAAGTTGAAGGTGGAAGATACTTTTTGACCCCCCTTTACCGCTCCAGAAGCAAACAGACAACATTATTTCAAGGTTCAGAAAGTCCAGGGATTCACAGAAAGAAACAGATTATTTTATTATTCTTCCTAAACACTCTTTCTGTACTGCTGCTGCAGAGATCATCCTCTTTCTTCATTCAGCACCCTGGATGATGAAACAGGCAGCTTCTGACCTGGTAGGACACAACCTTCCAGTGTCCTAATGCACATATTATAATTCTGCCAGCCTAAATGATTCTTTGAGAGTGGTGGAACACTGATATCTTCCTTTATGAAAATGCTATAGTCCTCTTGAAAAGGTTAGGATAGACAACAACTTGAGCTAGAGGGCCTTTGGATTTAAGAAGTTTAGAGTAGTTTTTGTAAAATATTTTACACGTTTTCTGAGAATTATGTATAAATCTCTAAGAATGCATGTATAATCTGTTGTTAAATATAGACAATGGCCACAAGTAACTCAGGGAGTTAAAACTTTTGGGTTTTGCCTAGTAGTTCGTCTTACTCTATATGATATTTGTAGCCACTAGCTGTTCCTTTGTGGTCTAATAACACTGACTTCAGTTTGAGAGCAAATGTAAAGGCAAAGTATCAGGTTAGGGCACACTATAAAAACTTTACAATAATACCCAAATCAAGTTTCAGGACAAGACTAAATATTTACAACATCAATGGATGTCTGCAGAAATTGTGGATGCTTTCATGGCCAGCCTAAAATACTCTCTTAACTTTAGATCCCTGAATTTGATCTCCATGACCTGCTAAGGTGCCCTCACCCAACAATCATATCAGAGGTAGAGGATACGGATCATGTCTGATAGTTGTCTCTATTCCTTTACAAGATCATCCTGCCCTTTGTGAACTGTATATGGAAGATTATTGTTTCCCAAGCATATCTCACATTTCTCCCTCATGGTATGCCTTTATCCACTTGACATTTGCACTTTTCCCTAACCACCTCAGATGCTGTGGATAACACCATAATTGCAAAATTTCTTGCCATCTTTGTGATAACACGAAGGTAGAGGGGCTCACTTAGTGCAACATTCTGTCTTAGAGAAGATCACGCAGATGCACATTTGCAATTATTTTTTATGGTTAAAAAAGATGTAAATCTACATCATGGCATTTTACAAAAATTGTTTCTCCAATTCAGATGTATGGAGAGAAATTAGAATAAGCCTCACTGAAGTGTTAAATTTATCAGCTCTATTTATCCTGAACAATATTTTTTCTGATATGTGGGTCATAGCCCCTATTATTAATACTGAATGTAGTAAAACTTGGTCAAAATTTGGTCAAGCATTGGAACAGGCTGCCCAGAGAGGTGGTGGAGTCACCACCCCTCGAGGTGTTCAAAAAATGTGTAGATGTGGCACTTCGGGACATGGTTTAGGAGGCATTGGGCGTGTTCTAAAACACAACTCCATTTTATCAGTGTTACATATTTTCTAAGATTTGTTTGCTTTTGCTCCAGCAGTTATATCCTGGTTACATCGAAATGGAGTACAACCTCTTAAAGCAGGAATGGGGTATGGTTTTTATTCAACAGTGCACTCGTGTGGCAAGACTTAGAAAGTACATAGATAGTATATTAGGGGATTGGTTAAATGCAATGTATTTTTTCATTACAGAAGACAAAATAACACATAAAAATTGTTGTAGATAGATACAGTGATCTGTTCTCCAGTATAATCCATTTCAAGTACTTTTCAAAATTATTATTCTTTTATCCTACTTTGATTGCATACTGAGAAAAAATATCCTCTTTCAAATATTTTGGTGATACAAGTTAAAGCTCCCAATAAAGAATATTATCTTGTTCTGTCATATGTGGCATATATTCTTCACTGTAAATTTAATTTCAGAGTGTAATCTTCCTATCTGTATTTCTTTCATCACCATAGGCTAAAAGATCTATTT
>WAAD01022370.1:19202-35212 GCA_013389945.1 Fregata magnificens
AGTAGGCTGGGGGTGCACAAGAAGCTGGGAGGGGACACAGCTGGGACAGCTGACCCCAACTGACCGAAGGGATATTCCATACCATATGAAGTCATGCTCAGCATATAAACCTGGGGGAAGAAGAAGGAAGCGGGGGACATTTGGAGTGATGGCGTTTGTCTTCCCAAGTCACCATTACGCGTGATGGAGCCCTGCTTTCCTGGAGATGTCTGAACACCTGCCTGCCGATGGGAAGCAGTGAATGAATTCCTTGTTTTGCTTTGCTTGCGTGTGCAGCAAATTATTAGCACCTATTAAACTGCCTTTACCTCAGCCCATGAGTTTTCTCACTTTTACCCTTCCGATTCTCTCCCCCATCCGTCTGGGGGGGGAGTGAGCGAGGGGCTGTGTGGTGCTTAGTTGCTGGCTGGGGTTAAACCACGACAACCCCTCAAGTCTTTGAGTGTATCTGGAGGGAAACTGGGAGGTTAGGCTACTCCAGGAGGAATCTAGCTCATGTACACCAAAACTGCTTTGAGAAATGAATACTAACGTGTGGTGGACAAGAACAACCACGGGACTGGCGTCAAAGCTGCATCATTGTTCTGTATCACCTTGCTAGGTAGAGCATAGTCTATGTTGACAGAATAATAGCTATGCAAGGGAACAGGATTGGCTGGCTTTTAGATTTAGATGACTTTTAAATGATTCAGAATCATTAAGTTACATGCATTTTTTGCCTGTGAAAACACATGTCCTTCCATGTCTGCCTCAACACAAGTGGGTGTGACTTGTCATACGTGATTCAAAGCAGCAGTCTGACCTGTTTAGGCAGATTGTGCAGAAGTGATGGAACTACGCACATATATATTATTCTAGATAGATCAAAGTGTTAGATGTAAGATTTTCAGCAAAAGAACTACATCACATTTACCTCTAGGGTATTTAGCAGAATTGGAGAATTCTGGTAAATACTGCTCAAGATTTAAGATGACTAAATTTTTACCGTGTTTAAAATAATTTGTAAGAGATACTGGGGGAGGGGGGATGAACTACAGCTAAATCTAGATATGGAATAAAGTCTTAATAAAAAATACTGTTCTCCAGACTATTAGTGACTAGGCCTGGATTCTAATGGGTTTGTCAAGGTTACATTGATTTTAGTTGGAAATGGGTGCCCAAATATCTGTGAAGACATAAGGAAAATACTTGAAAATGCAGTCCAGAGGAAGAGCAGATGGGAGCTATGAAATTATTGAGCTGGGGCTTTATATACAAGAAGATTGGTGGCTTCAGGTAAAAAAAAAAAAAAAAAGTCTAGGGCAAAAAAGAGGATTGCAAAGAAAAGAAGGGTAGGCAGAATGCCTGGGAAACAACGGTGGAGATAGACTGGAACACGGGAGGAACCCTCAGGCCGAACAAGAGGTAGAAAAAGTTTTGCTGAATGATGCCATCAAGAAGAAACACATTGGTAGGAAGGTAGAAGTGACAATATACTGAGTGAATGCACAAGTGCAAAGTGGATGCTTCAGCAAACCTCGACACCAATTTTCAGACATATGAAGAGAGGAAATCCCTTTTTTTTGTCTTCTTGTCAGCAAGATCAAATGAACTGAGCTTGGAAAGAGATTTTTGGCTGCAGACATGAGAGTTTCATCAAAAAATTAAATCGAGTGATTCACCTCCAAATGATTTAATAGCTTGGAAATCACTGGGAATGCAGAAGACCAATGTTTCACTGGTCTTTACTCATCTTTACAGAATTAAGCAGAACAAGGATTGAAAGTGGGTTTACTATTTTTAACTGACTACTCCAACCATCCAACTACTAGCTCTTGTAAGGAATGTCTGTGTTACAAGAATTTTGTCCATATTCTGTTCTGACTTCAGAACCTTTGCATCAACAAATTAGTTGAAACCAGCATGTTTTGATTTTAGCACAACAGCATTTCCCAAAAAGAAAAAAAAGTTTGTAAAATTCCTAAACATTTCTTCCTGATAGAGAGACCACACCAACAGGCTATCAAGCCCAACTATTTGTTGAATTTTTTTCACTCTAGAGGCTCAAAAAGTAGACCAGTCTACAGCCCATTGGAAGATGAAGAGCAACAGGGAAATATGTGACGCACATTTCAGAAATAATTTCCTTAACAGGATGGTAGACTATGCTTTGCTTGAGCAGTGGCTCAAGTACCAAAATGCTGTGTCTATGTGCATAGCTTTTAACTAAGACTTTTCAAGCAGTTGCTTGTCATGTCTTTATCTGCATCTGAACTACAACAGCATTGAAGTACGCCATGACTATTTGGAGGGGGAACTCTGCCAGTGTAATCAACGGGTGGTAGTGTTTCACCTACCAGGACTCCAATCAGGGCATGGCTTCGTATCTCCTCCTACTCTCTTTTTCCAATATTTTTTTGAGTTGCTCTAAGCTATAGTGACTCCAGTTCTCTGCCTTTTCCATGTGAAGGAGGGCAAGATGCTTTTGTAACAAAACAGACTTAGATGAATTCTGGGATGAACCCTTCCTGGCTTTATGATGCTGCAATGCCAAGCAAGACAGTGAAGATGTGGTGATACAATATGCAGATCTGACCCAAAAACTCAAGGTAGATGCTGTTAACACCATCAAACAGGTGTATTTTCTCACTAATTATTATTTCAAAAGCAGACTTACAGTGAGAATTGCTTTTTATTAAGGGAGAGATTGGTTCTCAACACAAATGCATTTATTTTCTTGTCTGTACTTTTTTGATGCTTGTTCCTTATTAAATTTTCACTTGACAATTTTTTTTAAATTGCTTCTGAGAAATAAGTGGAAGTGGTATTTTTTATGAGTGACAAATGTTTTCAGAGTGGTAAATCACAAAATGCCTGGGTTTCGGTTACCTCTACCTGGTAGATATATCTCCTTTAAACCACTGGAAGAGTTATGCTTAGGTACCTACTAGACAGCAAAGCTATGGGCCACAAAGCCAGCCTTTGCTGAGCTGATAAAGAGAGATGACAGTGAAGAAAGATGACAAAGGCAGTGTCCCTGCTAGTATATTTTGCTTTAGTTGCCTAAGCCATTACAGTTTCGACTGATATTAGATGCATGGATGAAAGTGATACAATTCACATTTCCAGTGATAAGTGTGTTCATTTTGGTTGAATCATATGATGAATACTGGTGTGCTCCTGGTAGTTCTGATAGAAGAAATAAAGCAGTCATCACTTCACTTCATCCATTATTGAATGTAGTCTTCATTTGTATTTGTTTCAGTTGATTGAGATTAGAGGTACAATAGAGGTTACTGCATATGTACTAAATTCAGGTCTGACTAGGGAAGTATGGAAAAATAGCTTTCACAATTCTTTGCTGCAGTTACATATTCTTAGCTTAAATTTATAATCCATTATACAAAATCTAGTGAAGCATGTAAAATGCCCCTTAAATCAACTTCAAAGCAACTTTATTTCACTTTTTTTGGGTTACTAAAAGTATGGGATAGCTGAAAGTGAAGTATCAAAAGCAATCTGAATTTTAAACTGAATGAATTATGCTATGAAGGCACTATTAGTGTAACATTATGGCTGGATGTTACATACATCTGAGAGGCAGGAGCGTCAATTATGAAGACACAGCTTAAGTACTGAGGGTATTCTGTCTCTCTGAATTAGTAACACATACTTTGTATTTCTATAGCCATTCAATCATAAGAGGTTAAAAAACTTCACAAACTACATTTTGGCACAGTTTAAAGGAGGAAAATAATACTGGTAAATGCCTTGTTCCAGACCACATGGGAAACTTAATAAAGACTAACATAAACCCAGATGATCTGCCAGTTCTTTCATACACAATGAAATGTTAAAGATTTTATTAAACATTTGTAAAAGATGCTATAAGCCCTAAGCAGAGTCTCTGCATCCTGTAATAAAATAAATGATAAATCATCCTTCAATGCTTACCTCAATAACTACCAAAGAAACTGTAAGGAAAGTTCATGCAGGAATTATCCAGCTGAGGGGTGTACCCAGATTCAAATCTACAGCACTACGGGACCTTCCACACATTTCATATATTGTAGAAGCCTTGTATTAATTTGGTCTCAGGACACAGAAGACCCTACACATTAGTAGTAGCCTACTGAAAACTACTACAGACAGCAATGGTGTCTGATGTGCTTTTAAAGAGGGTTATTTTTCTTACCTACACTGCAGCATTATTATAAAGACATAAAGTTTATAATATAAATTAAAACTCATAATTCTTAGACTTACAGTAGGTTGTAAATATTTACTTGCAAGGTTGTATCTGAAAAATTTTATGTTGTGTAGTACCTGGACAGATGTTCACTTTTCTGTTAAACCAGATAAATGTTATTTCCTTGGAGAGATATGTATTAGAGGATAACACACTTGTGAAGCACACTACAGATTTAGCTACATTTTGCAGATAGACAAAAACAGCAAGTTCTCTGTGGCCAACAAACTGGATTTCAAGAAATTTTCTTTTTAATAAAGAACAATTTTTGTATCATTAAATACTTTACTCATGCAAATACAGTACTTTTGATTTTGGCAATGTACAGAATTTTAGTCCTAGTTCACCCAGGACAAACACCTGCACATCTAACTTCAAACACTGCTACGGAGCTGAAGGCTTTTTCACTATAGAAATTGGATAATTATGTAAGAAATGTGAAGACATCCTGGAAAACTAAAACTACAGAGTAAGGAAGGAAAGTTTTACCTAAAAGAGATGGCTATAACTATGTGCACTCAAAAGTTAAGCAGAAATATCCCTTACCTTTCAAGACTTCTGTTCAGTCCAGATTCAGTAGAACTGGCACAGAAAAAGTATTTCAAAAGCAAGATGAGTTTAAGTCCTGTGATGAAGAATTGCAGATTCCCAATGTTTTCAGCAACTGAAGTTTCTCATCAGAAGGAATATTTAATTGCCTGTTCTGCTGCTTTGCCATGATAATTTATTCCTGTTCTTTCAGTCACAAACAGTACACTGATGCCACAGCAAATCATCCTGTCGTGAAGCAGATGAAAAATAGACAAATCAAGACTCTAACAAACAGGGTGGAGCCCAATCCACTCTTCTCATGCCAAGACAGGGTCAATTAAAGATTTCTTTTCTTGTTCTCCTGAGTTCAGAGATCCACCCAGTGTCATAAATTGGTACTGAAGTTGCAGAGCGCCCTATCACTGTCCACAACACTCTAAGGGACCACTGTTTTAATCTCAGAAAAGATTGTATTTTTTACTAGCTGTGGGGAAAAAAAAAAAAAGCATTCTTAAGCTGTGAAAGGAGTCTATTTATTCGCTAGCATGGACATAACAAAAATAAACAAAACTTGGTGCTCTGCTTTTCCACATAAATCTGAGATGCTTCAGTTTTGGGAAGTCTAGGACATCACCGTAGCAACAGGAGGTTATCTCATGGCTGCCAAGTCTTGCTACATTTGATATTTTTTCTTGATGACATAGATATTGGGTAATATGAATGCAGAAAGGAGAATGACTTGGATTCAAGCAGAATCTTCTCAGAAGAAATCTGAAGACATAAATAAAAAGTTAATATTTTTAACATCCATTATTATTTTAGTAGAATGGATCATGTTTTTTGATATATTTTGCATTCTTCTGTCCTGAGATTTCACCCAGCGTGCTTTTATGTTAATTAATTGATCCTCCCACTTGTAAGTCTGTCCAGCTATCTGGAATTCATCTTACGTGTTTAATTTCTCTTATGTCAGCCACTGATTTAGTTGTAAGCCTTAGGCAAGCTGGAGCTGTTCCAGTCTTTGTGAGCAAAGTACTTGCATGCCCCCCCCCCTTTTTTTGCCTAAAAATTCAAACTTTTGTCAAAGGCTTTAGATTTCTCTCTCACAAACGAGGAACTTGAGAACTCTTGCAGAGTCAGTACTGCCACACAGAAGAGCTTCTGAATTTTTTTTTTTTCTGAAACTGATCTTATGATTTCACTAGAAAATGCTCAGATCCAAAAGATAACTAGTAATGAAAAGTTCTCTATACAACAATCAGGCCACTGGTAGCTGCTGGCTGACTTAAGGTACTAACACATTTGCAGAGATGGCTAACGGTATGATGTTCATGGATTCATTGTCTTAGGACACTTGTGTTGTATATATAAAAGTGCAGCCTATGGAAGCCACTCTCCTCCTATTAATTAACACAAGATTTCTACTATGTGTCCCCCCTCTGAAGTCAGTTGGCATTAGGTGAACTGAAACAACTGGTAGAGAAATTTTTCTTTCTCCATTAACTAAGAGAAGACCTCGGCGATAAATTTATACTGCTAAATAAATAAATAGGACCTGGGTCAAGCACTGATGTCTCCATAATCGACACTGCTTAATTGTAAACTTACTCTCCAGCTGTATTTGGACTGCTCCAACTAGCTGTTCCCAGGAGATCCCTAGAGAGTGGGCTAGTCCTAAGCACCAGTTGGCCTTGAGGCCAGGGACTGGACCCAAGCCCACTTATTTAGCAGCACAGACAAAGTCAAATATTAGCCTCCTGTGCTTTACATTGGGGCCTTTGTGAATGTCATCCCCTTCCCCTTCTGTTCTCTTGCCAAGTTAATGTTCCTGAGCTTTCCTGAAGATAGTGTAAAGAACAGATGTTTGGAGCTGGACAAAACACTTATAATTCTTTAATTTTCCTAGATATTCATGGTTCAGATTAGGCTGAAGAATAACAGTTAAGAGCTGCAAGAAAAGCTGAAAAAATTGTCCTGGCACCGAGGGTCCTGTCACCTCTTTATATATCAGTTTAATTCTCCAGGACTGCAGTCCCAACTCTTTTCACAGCTACCAACTGAGAAGTAACATGCACAGTCCTTTTTTTAAATATAACTTTTATAAGGCATTCATTTTTGAAAGTCTGGCTCCCTTGTTGGTATGTTTAATAGTATAAATACTCAGGCAACCTGGTGGCCCAGATCTAATGGGATGTCTTTTTCAGCTGGTATGAAAAGACATCCAATGGAAAAAACAAAACAAATCCCAAACAAAACAAATCACAGAAAGTCACTGCTGCTGGTTTTGTGATTGAAAAAAAACACGGATTCTCTGGGCCTGGGTCATCCCCTAACTGTTGCTGTTCCCCACCCTGTTGCAGCCCTCCTTTTAAAAGGGAAAACCCACTATATTTCCAACTCGCACAAACATCTTTTCCAACAAAAACAACAACTGTCAGCAGCCAACATTTCTCTTGCTGTTCTGTCCTTAACCCTGCAGCATTATGTCCTGCCCCTGCTGACGGAGACCGCCACGACCGTCCTTCTGTCACAGAACAACTCCTGGCACCCCTCCACAACCTCAGAGATGTTCCCCTACAGAAGCCAGACATAATCCTTTTTGTAGATGGATCCTGTCCCCATGGCTCCACAAGGCATCCAGCTGCAGGGTGTGCTGTCTGTGCTTCCACCAATGGTCTAGAAGTTTATTCATTGCCAACCATCTCTTCCGCACAAATTGCAGAACTTGTTGTCCTGACTCATGCCTCTGTACTTGCACAAGGGCAATCAGCCACTGTATATACCAAATAACCCCATATGCCTTTGGGGTTGTGCACAACTGAAACACAACTCAGCCTGATAACATCATCTGGCGCTCCTATTCAGAACGGGTGCTATGTTGAAGCTCTTCTGCAAGCATTACTATTACCCTCTCTTTTAGCAATAGTAAAATGCTAAACTCATGTTTTTCCTTATGATGATATCACACAAGAAAATGCCTTAACTGATCAATCAGCAAAGACAGCGGGCCTTTCTAGCCAGCACGCTCCTGAACATGCTCTCATCAGCCTTTCCACAGAGCAGTCACCACCTACTTCTCTTTCAAAACTGTCTATTTTACAGGACCCAGCCCTGGGAGACAAAAAAGCTCTCTGGCTGCACCAGGGCTGCCAGTTACACCTCAATTCCTTGTGGCGCTCCCTGGATGGCCACCTCATTGCACCTCAGGTTCTCCTCCCTTACCTTGCTGGTGTGACCCACCTGGTGGCTTACACTGGGAAATGGGGGGGTGATTGCAGCAGATTGGTTTGCTCCAAAATTCTCTGAAAGAGCACAATACTGCAGCACTTGTCCTACTTGTTTGGTCCGTAACATCAGACAAAGGGCCAAAATCAAAGTTGCAGCACACCCAAAACCATGGGGTTCCTTTGTAAATTTACAAATGGATTTTATACAGATGCCCAAATGCTGTAACTACAAATACATTCTTGTAATCATAATCATGTTCTCAGGACGGGTAGAGGTCTACCCATGTAGACATGCAGATGCTACTACTGTCACCAAGCAACTCTTCAGAGAATGCCTTGTTTTGGAATGTCCCTTGTACTACACAGTGACCAGGGGACTCATTTCACAGGACAAGTTGTCCAGGTGGTCGGTAAAGCCCTAGGAATCCAATAGCATTTAGAAAATGGAGCTGTTTAAAGGAAGAATTCTGTTTTAAAACTATCCTGGCCAAGATGTGTGAAGAAACTGGCCTTAAATGGCCAAACACTTTGCCATTGGCCCTAATACACATCAAGAGCACCATGAATAAAAAACACACAATGTCCCCATATGAAATTGTAATGGCTAAACCCATAAGGTTACTGCATACCCCATGTAAGCCACTGCATCAATCCACACTACAGATGACTGATGATGTTGTGTTGAATTATTGCAAGGCTCTAGTGAAATGTGTGAGGACTATTCACTCACAGGTAAAAGAAGCCCTTCCAGAACCTGCCTCTGAACATGCCACTCTTGGGAACCTGGAGACTTGGGTCTACACTGAGGTGACACACAGATGACTCAAGATCAACAGAATGGAACCCATAAAGGTGCCCTGTCCCCCAAGAGCTGAAAGTCTTTATATCATCACATAAACTATTAAAATACCTTTCTTCAGTTGGCCTACCATTATGCTAAAGACTTAGATGTTTCAAAATGTTGGGTGTGTTCCCATGTCCCTCATCACTCTAGTGAGGGTGTCACCATGCTTCCTATAGCATGTAATTCGTTAGTAAAAAGACCAGTCTGGAATCCCCAGAGGGCAGAAATTCCTTGTCCAAGATCATCCCTGCTGACAATAAATGGGAACTGATCCAAGTTGATCCAATACAGGGGTGCATGAAGCTCCAGCTTCTACCCACCACCTGGGATTAGTTGCCCGTGGGAACACTTATTACTTGAAAGCAAACACAACATCCTACATGGGACAGAGTAATTGTACCAAAATTATTTAAAACAAATTGGTAATAACACTGCAGATTCTTCTTACCAAATAACAACTGAAATGACCACTATCCATACAGTCCCCCTTCAAAACAGGTTAACACTTGACTTTATGCTGGCTCATAAGGGTAAAATATTCACCTCAATTGGAAAATAATGTTTTATCTCTATCCTAGACAGTTCTGAAACCATTCGTGATTTGAGTGAACACATTACAAAAGACGCAGCCAAAGCAAAACAACCCAATAACTGGAACCCTTTCTTAAATACGTTATCGCAGAGGTGCTACCAACATCACTCAGCTTTGGCCAGCGGTGGGTCCGTCTTGGAGCCGGCTGGAACTGGCTCTGTCTGACATGGGGAACCAGCTCTTCCATCAGACACTATTATTACCTGAGGTGAAAACCTAAAATCACATTTTAACACCTTCCAGATTTCAAAGAAGTCTTCATCAGTAACTGAGAGGTATTGAATAATTAAACAGTCATAAAAAGGAGATTTTTCTCATCACTGAGTGAATGTCTGAGAGCATATCTATGTGACTGATTCATATTTTAGCATTAACTCAGCATAAATACCAAAGGAAAGATTATATACTTTTTGATTTGAAAAGCTTTTCTAAATTGTCTTCTGCAAAATATCTCACTTTAATCTCATATCTCATATAAATATCTCATATTTTTATCTTGTATTTTTAACTCATCCAAGGGAAGAATCCTTAAGGCATTTAATACAATTTGGTCAGATATATCTCTTGGTGAAATATTATTTGACTTTAAGCTTCTGATGAGGCAAGTATTTCATTCTGTCATTGTGCAGCTCTGCCGTCTATTTGAATGTGATTCTTCATTCTTTTTCTCAATTTACTGTCTCCTCTAATTTTTACTTCTTTCTACTTTCACATGCCATTTGAAGGCATTAACTGTGTTCAGTAAGAACTTGTTTACACTTAATGTTTATTTTGAAGTTGGATGTTCCTTCTTGGATATAAACCTCTTTCTTCTCAGGAAGATTTCACACAGTTTTCTGTTTAAAAAAAAAAAGATGAAAAAACCCACAAGGAATGAGTTAGGAAACAGAAAAGCAAAGTGATGTGAAATTGTGTAACTTGCACAGTGTCAAGTTACGAATTAACTGAACATAATTCTCAGAAATTCAAATACAATCTATACAGTGTTCAACTATTGCCGTGGTTTAACCCGAGCCAGCAATCAAGCACCACACAGCTGCTCGTTTCCCCTCCTTCTCCCCCGCGGTGGGATGGGGAAGAGAACTGGAAGGGCAAAAGTAAGAAAACCCATGGGTTGAGATAAGAACAGTTTAATAATGGAAATAAAATAAAATTAATATTATTAAAAATAATAGCAATAAATTGTAGTGAAAAGGAAAACAACGAGAGAGAGAGAAACAAAACCCAGGAAAAACAAGTGATGCAACCGCTCACCACCTGCTGACCAACGCCCAGCCAGTCCCGGAGCAGCAATTGCTGTCCCCCCGGCCAACTCCACCCAGCTTATATACTGAGCATGATGTCATATGGTATGGAATATCCCTTTGGCCAGTTTGGGTCAGCTGTCCTGGCTGTGCGCCCCCCCCCCAGCTTCCCCCTGGCAGGACATCAGAAGCTGAAAAGTGCTTGACTAATGTAAGCACTACTTAGCAACAACTAAAACATCAGGGTGTTACCAACATTATTCTCATACTAAATCCAAAACACAGCACTATACCAGCTGCTAGGAGGAAAATTAACTCTATCCCACCTGAAACCAGGACAACTATTTCTGTAGAATGCCTTCATCATAACATTTGACCTTCTCAGGACCTATAAAGAAGCATTTCACAGTCACATACTTTGTCCTCACCATTTCCCAAAATTCAGTTTTTAACTGCTTCATGTTTTCTTGATTAAAAAAAAAAAAAATCCTCATTTAGAGTCCATTTGTGTCTAAAATTATAATTGTCTGAATACCAAGAAGAAAACAACCAACCAATCAAACAAAAGGCATTGAAGTTTCTTAGTTCCAGAAGGATTTATTGTAGAATCATACAAAAGTTATTACAGTCCAACCTGTCAGAAGTTTGGGTGAGAAAAAACAGTGAGTATGAATAAGCACTAACTAGTAGCACATGTATACACTATGCATGTAGTTTATGTATCGAGCTCTGCTGGGTGGACCCTTGCGAGCAGCTAAGCACCCACACAGCTGCTCGCTCGCTTCCCCCCACCAGCGGGATGGGGGAGTTAATAGGAAGAACAAAAGTGAGAAAACTCATGGATTGAGATAAAAACCAGTTTAACAGGTGAGGTAAAGAGAAAAAAACCAAGCATCAGAAAGGCAATCACTTGCCACCTCCCACAAGCAGACTGATGCCCAGCCAGTCTTTTAGCAATGGTCAGCTTGGAAGACAACTCCCCCACCATCCTCCTTCTTCCTCTACTGGTTTTTATTGCTGAGCACGAGGTTACATGGTGTGGAATATCCCTTTGGCCAGTTTGGGCCAGCTGTCCTGGCTGTGTCCCCTCCCCATCTCCTGCCCACCCCCAGCCTACTCGTGGGGGCATGGGAAGAGTGGAAAAAAGAGCGAGCCTTGAGGCTGTGCAGGCAGGGTTCAGCAACAGCTGAAACACTGGTGTGTTATCCACACTGTTTTAGCCACAAACCTGAAACACAGCACCATATGGGCTGCGATGAAGAAACTCCATCCCAGCCAGACCAAATACACCAATACAAGTTTCAATTTAGTGTAAAGTGAATTAAGCTTAAGCTTGGCTAGATTAAGTCTTGTGTTGGTATCAGACAATTGTAATTGACACTTACAAAGCAGGAACAGAACAAAAATATCATATAATTAGCCTCAGCCAAACATTATAGTACCAAAAGATACCGAATGTCTTTTATCTTCTGAAATATGGCCTAGTCCTTAAAGCTCAGATTGTGCTTCTGAAAAACAAGATTCCACTTTACTTGTAATCATTTAATTTAATCTATGTGGTAAACGTGTTACTAATTTTCTGCCTCAAACTTTGAAAATTTGATTTTTTTAATGTTTTGTGGACCAGAAATGAGGTCACTTAAAACAAGAATGTCACTGAGACCACTAACTCCAGTATGTTTTTCAGCTCTGGATAAAGAGCTTGAGACACGTATCATAAGAAAATGAGAATATGGTAATTTTTTATATCATCAGGGATATTTACAACTTTAACAGAAATAATACTGCTAGGATTAGCATAGCTGCACTAATGGTCATAGTTCACATTTGTAAAAGATGCAAATGAGTCTTAGTTGCATTAAAGCTGTGTAACCATCCTGTGACCTTTGCTGTTTACCTTTAAATACAGAACTTGTTACCAACTGCATGATCTGAGTTGCAGGAAGAGATCTTGAAGATATCTTTCAATTTAGTGAGTCTTAGCTGCTTATGTACACAAATTTCAGTAATTCAAGCACGTCTTCACAAGCATGCTATTTCTCCAGTGCTTTTTTGCCCATGTCTAGAGGTGCAGAAAATATTCAGGAAACGTGATAAGGAATAAATCAAATTCTGTGGTCCAGTATTAACATATGCTTTCCTATATTTTAAATTATTCCATTTGTATTTTACTGAAAACATATTCGGTATTTAACAGAAAAATTTGTGCTCCAGCAGCAATATCAGATCTCTTTCAAAGAGAAATGAATGTCAAATGCAGCTAAGATAAAATCTCTTTACTTTGGATTTTGTCTTAAATTTACAAACTGCAATGAAAAAAAAAAAAAAAATTCTTCATTTATTACGCATGACATAAGCAAGGAAGTTTCTTAACATTTTCTCTTTGAATGGCAGCTCCCTCGCAGTTTTCAAATGTTTATGACCTCTTGTTCAAATGCGTAGATACCAAAACCATCAGATCAACACATTCTTTTTACACATGCCATTTTATTCCCTTTACAGAAGAGAATTTAACACTATCAGTTTCCCTGTTTATTAACACTGGTGAATACAGTTGATGAATCCACTCCTTCCTGAAAATTTAGACATAAAATTACCTGCCTGTTAACCCTAGACGAGAGAAAAAAGCAGGCAGTATCAGATGACTGAAATAAAAGAAGGGACATATGATACCATAGGACATGCAAAACCACTGGAAGATTCTCAGGATCTTCTTTTTCAGATGGTTAAGCATCTCAGCTACAAATTTATAATACAGATCATATAGCATTGTTGAATAAATTCAGCACACTTGTTGAATGAACTGTAGGCAAACATAGAGTAACTATCAATAGAGTGGGAATACCCACATCAGGTTAATTTCCCACAGAGCTGCTGCTTCTTTGCCAATGCCTTACGGTTCTATAAACATTTTCCTTCCCACTCTGAAAGATGCTGATACTAATTTCCTACTGGTGTGTAAAAACATTTAGAAATAAAGGTAATTGTGCAAAGGAAACTGGAAACAGATATATGCAAAGCTCTGAGATGCCCAAGTAAGCAAATGTCTGCTGGGATGGAAATTTCTGCAGCTTAGAGGTAGTGATATTGAAAGTTCTTTGTAACTACAGCAGATCAGATTTCAGACACGGACATAGGCACCTAGCACTGTTTAAGAAACCTGCCTGACCTCCAGCTGCTACCTCAGAAAGTTTTCAGTAGGTCCTGTGTCACATCTGCTGGCCCTTTACGGATGTTTTTAGTACTCTGGGATACGTAAATAGCATAAGGCACCAGTGAAGCATGATTTCTAGAGGTAACATCTATTTGAATAGAAGAACTGACACAAAATAACACAGTACTGTAGTATGATGGATACCTATACAGAAAAAAAGCGCAAACTTTTAACTTGCTTCATTCTTCCTTGTAAATATCTTAACAGAATGCTGTCCTCATTTCAGGTGGGATAGAGTTCATTTTCTTCCTAGTAGCTGGTATAGTGCTGTGTTTTGGATTTAGTATGAGAATAATGTTGATAACACCCTGAAGTTTTAGTTGTTGCTAAGTAGTGCTTACACTAGTCAAGGACTTTTCAGCTTCTCAGGCTCTACTGACTGAGAAAGCTGGAGATGTACAAGAAGCTGGGAGGGGGCACAGCCAGGACAGCTGAGCCAAACTGGCCAAAGGGATATTCTGTACCATATGATGTCATGCTCAGTATATAAACTAGGGGAAAGCTGGCCGGGGGGGTGCTGCTCGGGAACTGGCTGGGCATCAGTCGGCGGGTGGTGAGCAATTGCATTGTGCATCACTTATTTTGTATATTCTTTTATCATTATTATTATTATTATTTTCCCTTCCTTTTCTGTCCTATTAAACTGTCATTATCTCAACCTACAAATCTTACTTTTCTTTTTTTTCCAATTCTCTCCCCCATCCCATTGCGGGGTGTGAGCGAATGGCCATGTGGTGTTTAGCTGCCTGCCGGGTTAACCATGACAAATCCACACTTTTTAAGTTAAGTTTTAAAAAGAAGAAAATAGAGAAGTTTAGGACATGGTATACAAATTCCATTACTCTACCCTGAGTTTTGTATGAAGTCAAGTCATTGGAATGGTATCTATTCCAAGTCATGTAGTTTGTCCAGTTAGGTCAAAACAAGAGGATGCAAAGTGTTTTGAGCAAAGGAAAGTAAGTTTGTTTGGCACAACAGTTTGGACTTTACAAAGCATATGCATTATCCACTCTCCTATCTTGTTGGATCTAAAGAAAACCTAGAGAGAAAGGCAAAGAAGAAAAATAAATAGTAACATGATACTGAATTTTATTTTTGGTACTTGTGCTTTTGTAGCACGTTATTCACTGAAAAAAACCCCTTCATAATTCACCCTCAGGAAAAGCACTACAAGGCACCACTCTTTCTCTAAGTTTTTGAACCATGGCAAGCCTGCCAAGACATATAGCATGCATGACCATTGCAAAGAAATTCTCAGGGGCTGCGCTATAACATTTAAAAGTCAAGTTTTGTGAGTTTTCCAGGAGACACCAATTTGACTTAGAAAGGCTGAAAGGCTTTACCTAAAATAAGGTTTCTCCTTCTACCCAAGAAAGCCATCACTACTCGCCTGACAACCCCTGGTAGGAGGCCAAATCCCTGAAACAGACAAGGTAGTAGCAGAATACTTAGGGAAGTGAAACGAAAACAAATGATTTAAGGAGTTTATGTAATTGCTTTACCCTTTCCGATGCTTACTTTTCACTGCTGTCACAGAAGCCATTAGGGCCAATCTGAACTTGAAAGCAATTACAGGTTGGGAGAGCTTCCCAGAAACCTCCCTTTTAAAGATTTTAACAGCAGTTTAGCTACTGGGAGGCAGCTGGCAGGTTAATGATGCCTACCAGGGTGCTGGGCACTGCCAGGACACGCGTTGCTTTTCCTTCTTTAGAAGCCCGTGCACGTTTGGGAGGCGGCAGGACAGGCTCCACCAAAGGAGATAGAGTCTGTGGCTCGGGGGAACGAGCACCCACATTAGCGCTCAGGAGGACCCGCGCCCGGAAAGAGCCGTGGTTGGCGGTGCCCCGGACGGTGCTAAGGGGAATTGCCATTGACACTCTTGTGACAGAGAGCAGCGCAGCCCGCCGCCAAGCAGCCGCCCGGCACCGCTTCACCACTCTCGAGCTCGCTTCCCCTCAACAAGATGGCGGTCTTCCCACTCGCCTCCTTTACCAACATGGCGGGTCGAGCCCCCACGGGCATCCGCCCCCCGCCGCCGCCCCGCTATAGGCTGAGCCACCGGCCTTCCCCGCCCCCTGCATTACAGGGCCTCGCCCCCCTCCCGCTGGGAACTACATTACCCAGGATACC
>WAAD01022370.1:35406-45429 GCA_013389945.1 Fregata magnificens
CTCCCGACCTCCGCGGGGGCATCTCCCTCTCCTCCTCCGATCGGCGCTTTCCCCGCTCGCGGCACCAGCCCCCGCCGGAGATGGGGCACCTGCACGGCCACGGCGGCTATCGGCCCAAGGACTCGTTCCGCTCCCATCCGCCGCCCATGCCGGCGCCGCGGATGCCGTCGGGCTCGCACTCCGAGACGGGCCCCCGGCTCTCCTTCTGGGAGCGCAGCCACAATGCCCTGGACCGATTCCGCTTCCGAGGCCGGCCCTACAGGGGCGGAGGGCGCTGGGGTAGGAGCCGAGGCGACGGCGATCGGGGAGGCAACCCTCCGGGGAGGCCGCCCGGAGGGGGAGGCGGTGCCGGATTCAGTAGCGGCCAGGGCTGGAGGGAGCCCTCGCCTCGCAAGTGTATCCTTGAGACGTGAGAGGGAGCGGAGGCGGGGAGGCTGTGCTGCTGGGGTGGGCCTGGGTGTGTCAGTGCCGCCTTACGTGGCCGAAAGCCCTGGGAAGGGACGCTTTTTCCTCCCGCTCTGGCACTAGGACTCTCGTAGCGGTAATGGAGAGGGAGGCTCCCCTTCCAGTCCCAGGCGTTGGCTGGAGCAGCGGGCCCTGCTTCTCAAGGAGAGGCTGCTGGGAAGCCGGATTACTGCCGTGACCTGGCTTGCAACCTGGCCGATCAGTCCCATGTCGGGAAAAAGAAAAAGTGTAGCCTGAAACAGAGCCTTAGTCGATTGGCTCTCAGGTGGCTGCTGCTTTTCTAGCCCGAAGTGCGAGTATTGTGAAGCGGGGTCAGTCTTTGGTGCGGCAGTTTTAATGTATATAATTACAGTGTCGCAGTTGTAAAGCTGAAACCCTAAGCTTGTTAATTTCCCTTATTGGGCAATGAAGGATCCACTGTTTTTTCATTTTTGCTTCCAGCCCTGCAGAGGCTGTTGCATATTGCTAAAGCTAACTTTAAAGCTAAACCTAAGTTGAACTGGGACCGCACGCACAGAATGCGGTTTATATGGGAGTTTGGGTAACATAGGAAAGCTCTATTTCTCTACAGAGCCATATCCAGCATTCCTTGTAGGATGTTCTCCACTGATTGCTTTTAGAGTTGGTTAGGCGACTTTTAATAGTTCTAATATTTCTTCTTTTTAGGAGGAGGAACTGTGAAAGTGGTGGAAAAAGCTCCTCTTATTTTTCAGCTTTGCTACAGAAAAAAACATAAAGAACTGATGCCAAGTGTAACTTAGGGGCAGCCTGGTACTGAAACTGAATGCATTGTTACCTAACTGAAAATGTAGACAAGTGTAAAAAACACTGAGCGAGAGAACTAGTGGTTAAAACCTGTTCTCCAGAATCTTACAGTGTTTTATTGTCCTCCGTACCAATAGTCAAAGGATGTGCATTGTTTGCTTGACTCTGCTGGTTGATCCCAGGAATAGGAATTTTTCCTACTTGTGCCAGGACTTAAGGCTTTGAAAGCTACTCATTGGATCCTTGTGTTATTTTAGATACAAGATTATTTATCCATGTCATTAATATTTTTTTTAATGTGGATGGAATATGTAAACTAGTGATAAAGAGATGCTTTTATTTAATCTCATCTGGTAAAGTTACAGCATTACTGAAGTCTTCATAAGAACTCGGCATTCAAGGATCTTATCTCGAGAGGCAGCGAGTGGAGATGTGATTTGTCAAAGGTCTCACAGTAAGATGATTCTAGTGCTGAAAATACATTTTAGGTCTCTTAATTTGCAGTGTTGCTCTGAGTACCAGAAAATGGTTACTTTCTCTGTAATGAGTAATTTGCAGGGCAAACATATTGATCATCCTAAACAGACTTTGCAATGCTTATTAATACTGATATAGAGTCTCCTTCTCTCCTTTAATTAAAAGAGCATTCAGAAAATGATAATTCCATTTTCAAACCAAAAGCAGAAAATAAGCAAATCTCCCCCCCTGCCCCGATACTTAAGGTGCACTCTTCTGTTTAAACAGGATAGAGAAGGTTCTAATACTATTGCTCTTTAATAAGTGAAATTCAGTTGTTTATGCATCGTATAGTTAAGGAAGGCCCATGATTTTCTCTCAGTGTAAGTTCTTTTCTGTATTTTTCATATCCTTGCCACCTAAAGGAGTCGATGTTACTGTGTTTCTAAATATTAAGGTACCTCCATGTTGCTAATGTTAATGGGTAGGGGCGTAGTTCATGGGCATGTGGCTTCAGAAGAGACCTTCACATCAACTGGTACAAGGAGGCTTGTGGCCTGGAGTGGTGTTTGGAATTGCCCCAGGAAAGTGAAATGTTTAAGTGTCTGCTAAGAGAGCGATGTCTTTTTTTCTTTATCCTTGGAATTAGTACTTTGCACAGGGCTTTGTAGAAGTATATGTATAAACGGAGTAAATGACATGGTGGAGCACTTCAAGAATTGTTGTTACTTTTTTGGGGGTATTAGCTTTTAACAGGCTCGTCTCTTTTAATTCCTAGCAACTTTAACATGAAGCTGTTGGATAGTCATTCTGCAGAAATTCTTTCATAGAGAATTGTGGAATTTTGAGTCTGAAATATGGGACCAAAATGTGACTTTGTTTCCGTTGAATTCTGAACTCTTCACAGCGTACATTTTTCTTCACTTCTAACCCCCAAGTTTCTTCAGTTGGTCTCTTTTTTTTTGGTTATAGGATGAAGTTTCCCTTGAGTTGATTGAAGAATAACTGTTGTTTTAATGTATATGTGCCTGTCTGCCTTTCACGGCACTCGATGTAGTCTTGCATTCTGTGTGTAGAACCACATATTAAAAAAATTTTTACATACATACAGAATTTCTGATTAATACTGTTGTGGGAGCTCTAGCAATTGTATTGTCCTGAGCACAAAAAACATCTCAAAGCTTTGTCTTGTTACCCAACTCTAGATGACTCCAGAAGCTATTGAAGTATTTCAATGGCAAATAATAGACTTATTTTTATAAATGTTAAATCACTTAATTAGCTTCAGACTTTCCTGTGACTCACAAAATCGCTAATGTAGTTGTCTTTTTGGAAGTAGAAATGTGTTGGAAGTGAATTTGGCAAATATGCTTACTACATAATTTGGACTTATACTGCACATAGCTCTTAGTATTTTCAGCATGTTTATAGATTGTTTGATTGCCTTCTAGATTTTATGTAGTTTATCTTTACTAGTTTCTGCTTTTTGTGCTGAAGCTTAAGAAAGCATTGTATAGCAAAACATTTCCTGATATTACAGAAGTTGTTTTTGTAGGATACATACCAAGATTCTGCATACTTATGTTAGAAGTTAACATAGCAAAACATCCAAGTTGTTGATGCATGTTGTGAGCAGAAGACATATAAAGTTATCTTCCTCTGGATTCAGTATGTCTGTGTTCAGAGGACGCCTATTTTAGCTTTTAGTTTTACTCCATTTATTGTTTTAAGAGATGACGTTGATGAAAAAGCATTTCGCATAACTGGGTGAGTCATCTGCTATCACAGTGGGGTTGATATGGAAAGTGGAATGAGTCAAACCTGACTTGGTATCCTAAAAAATTTCCCCTCGAGCATGATTATTTTACAGGACAGTTTAGCTTTTCAAGTGTCAGGTTAAGGTAAGAGGAAGTGAACCTCTCGTAGTGAGAACTTTTATTCTGGATACACTTGCCTAAGAATATTTCCGTTGCCTGCCTTGGACAACATGTTGTCAAGAAAATCTATCCCTAGGGCATGTATACACAACCTTTTCTGAGTAATCAGTAATTCCCAATCCTCTTTTAGCATTTTTTGAATGTTTTGATTGCAAGTCTTTAGCCACTTTTTTTTTATTCCCTTCAGTTGTTGATTACTCTGTGTCTTAGCTCATTTGTTGAGCTACAGTTACTGCAGTGTGTAACTGTGCTATGGCTATATTTAGCATTTTATGAAAAGATAAAATGAGTGAGAATGAATTTAACCTGTCTTTTTTAGAATGTCAGATGGGGAGTCAATACTTGAGTTACGAACTCTGGAAGTCTGACTTACCCTTTGTGATAGGGAACCTTCTCAGCATTACAGCTGTTGTTTCTGGGAGGATGGTGTGAGCAAGAGACAATACTTCTCAGTAATTCATGAAATTCTTGTCATAAGTAGGATATTTTAAATTGTTGGTTTGAGGAAATGTTTATTTAAGCTGTTAATATATAATAATGGCTACATCTTTTGCATGCTTCTCATATTTATAAGGGACATTTTTCAAGCTAGCCTTAAGGTAAAATTAAAATACATGAGAATGATCTGAAGTTCTGTTTGTCATAATTTAGTCTTCAGTGGTAATATTGCCACTGTTTTAAGGTTATACATGTTCTTGTCTTAGTTTTCTTGACCAGTAATTCAGCCAAAACTTTTGGAAGGTCCCCATCTAGAAAGCAGAACTACTCTTCTAAAAATGAAAACTCTGTGGAAGAAAGTTTTGAGGATCTGCTCTTGAAGTATAAGCAGATACAATTAGAACTTGAATACATTAATAAAGATGAAAGACTGGCTTTGAGCAACAGGGAAGAAAATGAACAACAAGATGATGATAAAACAGTGGACACTGAGGACCAAATAACAGTAGAAAATGACAGTATTACAACGGATGCTATAAAAGAAGTATCTCCTGAGGAGAAAAATCCGGTTATAGCCTTTCAGGCATTTGAACTGAAACCTCTCAGACAAAAACTGCCTACTCCAGCTGAGAGGAGCAGATTAAAAAAAGGCAAAGAAGGAACAAAACAGTCATCACAAAAATCTGAAGTCACAGAGTCCAGCCAAGGTAAAGACTTGTAAAGTTGTTTTGGCTTGTAAAATTCTTTTTGCTTGCCTTTATCATATTTATTAGGCCTTGGGGAAAATTTTACTTTAATTAAAATACTAATTTCAACTAAAATGTTCAGTGTTTTAAGTTATAGATTTAATGTACTTCTGTTTTATGTAATTCCTTGAATGACATAAACATGCTTGGAAGTTGGTTTTGGTTTGATTTTGGTGGGTTTTTTTAACTAATGTGTTTTCTTAGACTAACTGATAGTTTGGCAGAAAGCACAAGGACAAGACTTGAAGGTTTTAATTGCTGTTCACAGCAGAAATCATTGGCTTTCACTGAAAGTTTTCCTTCTGTTTTTCCCTTGTTCTTTTTTGGAAAAGCAAAATGTGGTTATTTTTTTAGCTGAAAAGATAACATTTAGAGACATCTTTTTCTGCATTTCATCTTTGTTATGTGTTTCCTTCAGTGTAATAAGCCTTTATGAGATATTTTCACCAGAATTATTTTGGTCATTATTGACATTCACGAAGAGAGAAGAAATTATGGGCCAGAAATAGAAAGTATTTGTAGAAGAAATGTAGCCGAAGGGTAGAATAAGTATCTTGTCCAGGTAGTTCTGGACTGCAGGCCAAAGAGCATAATTGCTCAGATGCATGAACCAGTGAGAAACAAATTATCGTGTCCAGCTGACCTGTGGTAAAAGTCCTTAAGCTTGCTTTTAAGTCTGCAGCAAAATAAGGCAGCTAGCTTAAACTTTCTGTTCTGAGGCTTCATCTAGTTCTAATAAGTGTTTGCTGTGGTTGAGGGTGTGCTTGTGGATATCACTTGTCATCTTATGTTAGCTAATTTGTCAATGTGTGTAAACTATCAATTTGAGTGGGAAGAGACAAAGTAATAAATGGGTGGATTAAGAATACAGGTGAGTAATTAGTAGGAATATGAAGAAAGGTAGGACTAGAGCACTGAAAGTCAGAATGATTTACATGTAACTTCAGAATGAGAATTTAGAAGACAAAGCCTGTAAAGAAACTGAAAGAGAAAACTGATAATTGGTAGATAAACCACCTCATTCTAGGTATTTTTTTCCCCTTGTGTCCTTCCCATTAATTAAAAAAAAAAAAAGGAAAAAAAAATAGGTTCTGGTGTTCTTTAAGAGGTAACGTACTTTTTAATGGGAGATGTGAGGAAAAACGAGAGATCTTGACCATAGAAGAAAAAACAGTAGTCTGCAGGAAGAGAACATAGCAAGGCAGGAGTAAAAGCTATTTAAAAAACAGAACAGTCTCAAAAGAAAATCCAACTTCAAAACTTAGAAGCACTGAAGTTAAAAATACAGTTCATATGATAGTGAAAATAGGTGCTATAGTATGCACATTAAGACTGTCTTAATTTTTGCACACCACTCAAATGTATGACGTAAGAATGATCTGAAAGCAGACAGATTATGTATGAGTGACCATTTATGACAACATAATACAGGCTTCCAAAGTAGAAAAACCCAGCTGATTTGAGTTATTGCAGATTCATGTGTATCAAGTGAATGTATGCTACTTGATTACTCATATATTAGGAAATTAGCAAAATTTGTTTTTCCCATTATATTTATTTTGAAATGGTGTACTGGATGTTTCTCCAGACCTGTTCAAGTTGAAGAACTTGTCTTAAAACTCAGGGAAGTTTGTGTCTCTTTCTAGAATTAATTCTCTGTGGTTCAGCTGTTTTGACAGAGGCTTTACAGTATTCCCTGCTTTCCTTCCCTTGTTGTCCATTAGTCTGTTCTGCATGTCTTGTCCTCTTCTGGTTTGAAAGAGTGTTTTAGTTTGTGTAGTATGTCCCTATATATGTCTGTTTGCATCACAGAAACTACTGTTCCATCTGTGTCTCCCTACTTCCATCCCGTGGACTGAATGGTTAGGATATTTGCTTAGTGTAATAACTTTTTTGAATTTTCTTTTAGAATACATGTGGGTATCATATTATTTTTCTTCCTCTGGTATGTGTGCTTTTAAAAAATGCATGTGTGTGCAAGCAGGAAGACCTTCAGCATTTGCTACATACCATTTTTGTTTAGGTATAAGATCTTGGTATATTTTAAACAGTGCCTTTCTGAATGTGACACTTTGTAAAATGCTAGGAGGAGTAAAAGCTTTACGGAGTGCAAACTTATTTTTTACTAATTTTAATTGTGGGAAGAAATCTCTCTTTGAAGGAAGGCTAATATAGGAAGAGATCTCCAAACTTCTCTCTAAACGTTTATGCCCTTCCTCTGATGCAGATAAACATATATATGTGTGGTTATATATAAATTATATAAGTATAATTTTGCTATCAATTATATTAATAGTTATTAGCTGTAATAGTTAAATTCTGTAATAGTATAATATACAGGTTATGTATATTATATAAAATATAATATGTTAATGTGTATGTATATACACTGTATAATTCTCAGATGGATATATGGCTTTTGGGCAGTCTAACAAATTAATATGTCAACATTTTAATGTTTAGCAGGAAAGCATTACTATTTACTATTCATTTCTATAGGATAACTCTCTTCTATTTTCCTTTGGCATGAAATGGAGCAAGTCTGTTCTTACTGCAGCTTTGGGCCTTTATATTTAATTCTGCAAAAGACTGACCAGCTACTCAAAATAGCTGCCAGTGGAATCTGAGATGCTCAGGACAGCAGCTGATATGAGATGGTAGCATAAAACAGGTGGCAAGAAGTCTTCTCTTCCCCTTGTCTCCAAATCTGTTTTTCTCTGCTTCTTGGGGAAGTACGTGTCAACCTTAAGACAGAGAATTATTAAAAAATGATAAATCTTGCCTTAGGCTTATGGCATCATGATGATGTGGATTTCATCTGACATGCCAAGTTTATATTAATTTTTGTTGATGTGATCTTATACATACAACTGCTATTTNGTCTGTTCTGCATGTCTTGTCCTCTTCTGGTTTGAAAGAGTGTTTTAGTTTGTGTAGTATGTCCCTATATATGTCTGTTTGCATCACAGAAACTACTGTTCCATCTGTGTCTCCCTACTTCCATCCCGTGGACTGAATGGTTAGGATATTTGCTTAGTGTAATAACTTTTTTGAATTTTCTTTTAGAATACATGTGGGTATCATATTATTTTTCTTCCTCTGGTATGTGTGCTTTTAAAAAATGCATGTGTGTGCAAGCAGGAAGACCTTCAGCATTTGCTACATACCATTTTTGTTTAGGTATAAGATCTTGGTATATTTTAAACAGTGCCTTTCTGAATGTGACACTTTGTAAAATGCTAGGAGGAGTAAAAGCTTTACGGAGTGCAAACTTATTTTTTACTAATTTTAATTGTGGGAAGAAATCTCTCTTTGAAGGAAGGCTAATATAGGAAGAGATCTCCAAACTTCTCTCTAAACGTTTATGCCCTTCCTCTGATGCAGATAAACATATATATGTGTGGTTATATATAAATTATATAAGTATAATTTTGCTATCAATTATATTAATAGTTATTAGCTGTAATAGTTAAATTCTGTAATAGTATAATATACAGGTTATGTATATTATATAAAATATAATATGTTAATGTGTATGTATATACACTGTATAATTCTCAGATGGATATATGGCTTTTGGGCAGTCTAACAAATTAATATGTCAACATTTTAATGTTTAGCAGGAAAGCATTACTATTTACTATTCATTTCTATAGGATAACTCTCTTCTATTTTCCTTTGGCATGAAATGGAGCAAGTCTGTTCTTACTGCAGCTTTGGGCCTTTATATTTAATTCTGCAAAAGACTGACCAGCTACTCAAAATAGCTGCCAGTGGAATCTGAGATGCTCAGGACAGCAGCTGATATGAGATGGTAGCATAAAACAGGTGGCAAGAAGTCTTCTCTTCCCCTTGTCTCCAAATCTGTTTTTCTCTGCTTCTTGGGGAAGTACGTGTCAACCTTAAGACAGAGAATTATTAAAAAATGACAAATCTTGCCTTAGGCTTATGGCATCATGATGATGTGGATTTCATCTGACATGCCAAGTTTATATTAATGTTTGTTGATGTGATCTTATACATACAACTGCTATTTTGTTTTACGCTGTGTACCAATGATACTGATAAAATATGTTTGTATGGATTATATTCTGCACATGATTTTAATGGAGCTCTGTCTCATGAGAAACAGCTCGCTCAAAAATATGGTATTTTTCTTTTGGAAGGTACAGAAGACAGAGAACAAACATCAGTGCGAAAGCTTAGCAGTTCAGATGTTACATCTGAAAAGGTAAGAAAGTATTCTTCTGTAGATGAGGCTTAATTGCATTACGATACTCTGACGGCTTTTTCCAAATTGCAGTCCAGAAATGTTTCAGTAATAGAAACAGTCCATTCTTAAGGAATGACACTTAGCAGTACAGTAGGATTTTTTAAGCTTTCTCTTGGTAAAAATTTTGGGACAGACTTCAAAAGACTTTTTCAAAAAAGGTTTAGTTATTAAATGATGTTTCTTTTTGTTTTATCCTTTCTTCTCTTTTCTTCTTAAGAAGCTGCTTGATGATGAGGAGGAGATGTCTGAATTGCAACTTAGGCTTCTTGCACTTCAGTCTGCTAGTAAAAAATGGCAGCAAAAAGAACAGCAGGTGATGAAGGAAAGCAAGGAAAAATTAACGAAAACGAAAAGTGTAACACAGAAAGTCAAAGCCAGTACAAAAGCACATTCAACAAAAAAACCTAGTACTACAGGTAATAAGTTTAATGTTACTGAAATGGTCATCAATGGCATGACTTCTGAAATAAAAAAAACCCCGTAGTATGTTATGTGAAACATTGGGCAATGAGCCTTTAACCCTTCTAAAACCCCATACATCTACTCAAAGCTCTTTGAAGAATCTAGGATTAGGGGAAACCATTTAGGTAATGTGGAGTTAAACCCATATCTTTTTATTTAAAGCCAAGCAAGGTTTGAGGAAACAACAGACGAAGACGTCAAAGAAGGTGCAGCAGCAAAAAGAACAAGACAGGCGTCAGAAAGAGGAAGACCAGAGGAAACAAGAAGAGGAAGAAGAGAGAAGAAAGAGAGAGGAAGAAATCAGAAAAATTAGGGACCTCTCAAACCAAGAAGAGCAGTACAATCGATTTATGAAGCTAGTTGGAGGAAAGAGGAGATCAAGAAGCAGGGTAACAAATTTGTTATATGGTGTTCAGGTGTTATATTTGGGATTCATGAGTGATTTCTGTCTTGCCCCTCCTTGTTCTACATGCCTCCCCCT
>WAAD01022372.1:1176-36971 GCA_013389945.1 Fregata magnificens
TTGTTTAGTCTGGAGAAGAGGAGGCTGAGGGGGAGACCTTATAGCTCTCTACAGCTACCTGAAAGGAGGTTGTAGTGAAGCGGGTGTTGAACTCTTCTCCCAAGAAACTAGCGATAGGACAAGAGGAGATGGCCTCAAGTTGCATCAGGGGAGGTTTAGATTGGATATCAGGAAAAATTTCTTTACCGAAAGAGTGTTTAGGCATTGGAACAGGCTGCCCAGAGAGGTGGTGGAGTCGTCAACCCTGGAGGCGTTCAAAAAAGGTGTAGACGTGGCACTCCAGGGCCTAGTTTAGGAGTCATGGTGGTGTTAGTTGATGGTTGGACTTGATGATCTTAGAGGTCTTTTCGAACCTTAATGATTCTATGATTTTTTTTTGCCCCCAAACGAAAGTAGTTTTGCTTTTCCATATTGTTGAGGAGAAAACAAACAAGTTCGTCTTTGCTACTGTCAAGCTGACTGTTTCATTTTGCTTGGTCAGGTTTTTATGTTCATTCTCCAAGCAGAAATCCATTGTTCACCCAGCCCTGCTCTATGTTTCTTAGTGATCTGAGGCTCCCCACTCGTTTGCAGAATGAAGGGCTGAGCATTAACATGTGCCCTGAGCCCTCATACGCCAGACGGTAAGGGACTGTGGCCGTCTGCATGCTGCTGAACTCAGTGCAGTGTAAAGCAGTGTCCACCTCTGTACAGACACTTTCTTGTAGTGGAGACAGGGTAGAGGGTAAAAGGAATAACATGGTACTTTCACTGAAATGTAATTAGACCAGCTAAATTAGAATAAGAAGCATATAAGTTGAAATAAGTGTATTCATGAGATTTTTAGTACTGGTTAATAGAATTAATGTTATATCTTTGGTAAAATGACATGGTTCTGATTGGAAACAAGTCATGAGTCTATAAATACTCTTCAGATCAGTAAAACTATAAAACTTATATTAGCACATTCTGAGTGAGCAATCAGGAAGGGTAGGATAAATATAGAGAATGTTTTATCCTACAATAGATGGGTGGTCAATGTGAAGCTTCTGTCAGAGGATATGCTTTTAAATGTGGCTACTGGAACATGGGGATACTGGTTACCTCGTTTTTTTTCCCCAGATTTAACCCATGTCACACAGGTGACTTTAGAATGAACCTAAGTTTTGACAAGGATAAATTGCACTTTGATTAAATGCAGCTGTTTCAATGCTTCCACAAAGTAATTGATTTTGTGTTAGAAAGAACCATTAGATCATTTAGTTCAAGCTGGCAAGGTAGCACACCCCCTAGATCATTACATGCTCAGAGCTTAACAACTCATAATGTGTTATACTCTTTCAGAAGGGTAGGCAACCTAAATTTCAAAACTGTAAGAGATTATTCATTATTCTATCTCATTGTTAAAAAATGATGATGTAATTCTATTTGAATTTGTTTAGAGTTAGCTATGAGTTATGGGTTCTGCTTTTACTCTTCTCCACTAGATTAAAGCACCTTTTAAACACATGATGGTTTGTTTCAATGAATATACTTGTTCGCTCTAACAAAATCATTGCTTGATCTTCTTTTGGTAAACTAAGCCGATGGAATTTCTGAATTCATTTAATGTAAGGCTTAGTTCAGTCTAAATCACTTTTGCGCTTCCTCTTTATGTATGTAATAATATACATATATGATTTCTGAGACTAGAATTACAGTATCTTCATTGTAGTTCTCATCAATGACATGAAGAAGTAAAGTATATCTTAGTATTCTTACATACTGCTATTCTGTTTACATGCATTCACAGTAGACTTTTGTGTGGCGGAGCTGGGCTGGGAGTTTGTGTTCAGCTGTTTGACAATTATTTAGGAGTCATAATGGATTAAGTCACTGTTTTCCTGAATACAGTCCTTTAGTCAAGTGATGTGACTGGTATTCCTTGCTTCTATATCCACGACCATGCATTTGACTGTATTAATGTATATGCTGCAAGAATGGGCTTAAACTTACTAAAATTACTTTTCAGATCACTCTGCGCAATTGCCCTCTCTACCTTACTTAATATTCTGCAGGCTTCGGTGGATCTACAAATCTGATAATGAATCAGTTTTTATTTAATTCCAGATCATTTACAAAATATTGAAAGGCATCAACCTGTGTAACACACAAAATCATTACTACTTGATGATTCTTAGTGACTATTTAAGTCACTAAATAATTACTATTTAACTTCCATTAGTTATTCAGATCTTTATTCATTTAACATGATTTTGAGTGACAGAGCGCTAGATTTTTTTGTCACTTCGAAAAAAAATATTTTAGAGACTACTTGTCCACTGTTGACATTTGTCTTGTGTGGTCACTGAAATGCATTTTCGAACACCTTAAATCAAATGTTGAAGCTCTGAGCTTTTACTTCTGAGATATTTATGATACATGATTGGCAACCCTTTCTGGAATCACAGTATTGCTGAGTTTGGAAGGACCCCAGGAGATTTTCTGGTCCAACTGTCATGCACAAAGCAGGGTGACCTTAAAGCAGGTTGCTCAGGACTGTGTCTAGTAAGGTTTTGAATATTTCCAAGGATGGATACTCCACATCTATGGGCAGCCTGGTCCGGTGTTTGACCACCCTCAGAGTAAAGAAGTTTTTTCTGATGTTTAAATGGAATTCCTTTTATTTCAGTTTGTGCCCGTTGCCTTTTCCCCTGCCACTGGATATGACTGAGTCTGACTCCATCATCTTTATCTCTCCCTTTTTATACACATTGATAAGATCCTCATGAGCCTTCTCTTCCACATGCTGAACAGTTCCAGCTTTCTCAAGCACTTCTTTTGAGGGATGCTCCAATCTTCATGGCCCTTCACTGGACTCACTCCAGTAACGCCACGTCTGTCTTGTACTGAGGAGCCCAGACTTTGACACAAGACTCCTGATGTGCTCTCACCAGTTCTGAGCAGAGGCAAAGGATCACCTCCCTCAGCCTGCTGGTCATGCTCTTCCTAATGCAGTCCCTTTGCCATGAGGGCACATTGCTGGCTTATGGTCAGCTTGTTGTCCACCGGGACTCCTAGGTCCTTTTCTGCAGAGCTACTTTCCCGCTGGTTGGCCTCTAGCGTGTGCTGGTGCATGGTGTAATTCATCCCCAGCGGCAGGACTTTGCATTTCTTTGTTGAACTTCATGAGGCTCCTCTCTGCCCATTTCTGCAGCCTCTTGACAACTCTTTGGATGGCAGCTCACCTATCTGGTGCCTCAGCCACTCCTCCCGTTTTCTATCATCAGCCTCCCAGTGACAATAGCCAGCTTCCTCAGTACTTGTGGGTGCACCTCATGAGGACCCATGGACTTGTCTATGTCCAATTTCCCTAACTTGATCCTCCCCCACCAAGGGTAACTCTTCCTTCATCCAGACTTTCTCACTGGTCTCAGGGGTCTGGGATTCCTGACAGCAAGTCTCATGAGTGAAGACAGTGGTGAAGTACCTTGGCCTTTTCCCATGTCCATTGTCACCAGCTTCCCTGCCCCATTCAGGGTCAGGCCCACTTTTTTTGTCTATTATTCGTTTTGCTGTTGGTAGGCCTGTTGTTGTGGTTTAACCCCAGCCGGCAACTAAGCACCACACAGCCTCTTGCTCACTCCCCCCCTGGTGGGATGGGGGAGAGAATCAGAAGGGTAAAAGTGAGAAAACTCGTGGGTTGAGATAAGGACAGTTTAATAAGTAAAGCAAAAGCCACGCGCACAAGCGAAGCAAAATGAGCAATCCATTCACTACTTCCCATCGGCAGGCAGGTGTTCAGCCATCTCCAGGAAAGCAGGGCTCCATCATGCGCAACAGTTACTCGGGAAGACAAACGCCATCGCTCTGAACGTCCCCCCTTCCTCCTCCTTCCCCCAGCTTTATATGCTGAGCGTGATGACATATGGTATAGAATATCCCTTTGGTCAGTTGGGGTCAGCTGTCTTGGCTGTGCCTCCTCCCCTCCCAGCTTCTTGTGCACCTTCTTGAGCATGGGAAGCTGAAAAAGTCCTCCGCTAGTGTAAGCACTACTTAGCAACAACTAAAACACTTCCACATTATCAACACTGTTTTCAGCACAAATCCAAAACATAGCCCCATACTAGCTACTATGAAGAAAACTAACTCTATCCCAGCCAAAACCAGCACACCTGTGGGAGCCCTTATTGCCCTTCACGTCCCTCACTAGATTTGACGTCAGGTGGGCTTTGGCTTTTTTGATCCCATCCTTGTGCACTCAAACAGTATCTATATATTTCTCCTGGATGGCCTGACCCTGCATCCCTCTCTTGCATGATTCCTTTTTATGTTTAAGTTTAGTCAGGAGCTCCTTGTTTATCTATATGGGCCTCCTCCCACCTTCGCCTGACTTCCTACATGTGGGGATGGACCATTCTTGAGCCTGGAGGATGAGTTCCTTGAAGAACGACCATTCTGAAAGCATTTGTAAGTTTGGTTGCAAACAGCAAAGGAGAGTCTTGGAACTGTAAATAGTGCAGGAATAGAACTGTTTTAAAGTTAGGTGTTGTCAATTTCTGGGTTAAGTGGAAATACTACAGAAATATTATTTCTTTTCATTTCTGTCTGCACACGGAAATATAGAAATGTGTGGAAAAATGTAAACTGAAAGGATTTGGAGAAGCAGATCCAAACTTACCTGTGAAGTTTTGGCTTTGAACAAAAAGCATGAAAGTGTGGGGTAGCTGGAAATTTAAATGGACTGTAGAAAATCATCTTTGATCTTACTGAGTTTCTCTAGGTATGATGTAATTCCTGACAGGCCTCCAGGTCAATGAATATGCCTTTGATTCAAAGAAATGCAGCTTTCGAAGATACAAGATAATTTCCATGTTGTATAATAACATAGTTGATGCTTCTGATTGCCACTGTCCCTATCAAGCAATCATTTCCTGTTTTGCAGATCTATATAAGACAGCATGCAAAACTGCATTTCACTTTGCATTAATAGGAAAGATAACGCATTTTACGTGTTGTTGCATTTCCAGAGATAGCAAGGGAAGAAAAAGCTCTAACATTTTGCCTTCATAAGATGGTCCTCAGCGCTCAGCTCCCTTGGGAAGGGAGGTTTTCTATAATTTCTCTTTTTTAAAATTAGACTGCACTATACCTTGACATCACTTCCATGGAGACAGATTAGAAGTATCAACTATTCCAGTCCTGCAATACAGCAAGGAAAAAAAGGAGGGCTTTTTGAAGAAAAAAATGTATACTTTTTATATTAAGATTTCAATTTTAATAAATAAACAAATTCAGTAAAGAAACTTGAAAATAGAAAAACTTCTGTAAGTATTATATTTAGATACTGTATATAGCTGAGAAGCATGTATGCTTCAGTGAAAACGTTAGGAGTTTAGGGATCTGAATGCATGAGAAAGTTCATTTTGGGTGTGCTGTTTCAGCTCAGGCTCACTCTTTGGTTGAAGGTTTATGCTTGTTCAAAATATTTCATATTTGTCTTTTCCATTAAATTCCATTCTTGTAAGTGCATTGGCTTTATAATAGCGATGGCTAGAAGACAGCCAGCTCTATCATTATTCAAATATGAAAGTTCCATAAGGAGAACAGGATATGCCAGTAAGAGGAGGTAATGGTCTGTTTTGTTTTATCTGATTGTTTTAGCACCTTGCAATTTCCCCAGCCATCAGACTAGCCAAAAAAGTGTGAGTCTGAAAATCAGAAAAAGATGGGGAAGTAATTTGATGCTATTGGTCTTACATGTTTTGGCAACAGACTGTGAAAATGTGCAAGAATGTTTGCAAGTGGTTTGAATGAGTATGTGGAAAGATGTGGATCTGAGGTACCTTTTTAAAAATAAAATAAAACACTCTTAACACAAGAAGAGCTTTTTATGTTTCCCTAGTGTGAAAATTATTAGCAGCTACAGGCAGTCCCCATCTGGGAATTTGGAGCCTACTGTCTGGTCTTTCAATCAGATTAGTTGGTGATACTGGAAGGAACGAATGATACTTGGAGGAACTGTGCATAGCTTACGACAACAGACGACTGAATCGGCAACATGTGGCTAACAGCTCACAGACGTCTGGTATAAGCCATTTTCCCAAGGAATTAATTTTTGTTGAATATATATTCCAAATCCTTCCTTCTCTAACGTAGGCACTTGCAGGAAATTAGATGAAGAAAAAATAAATACTGTATCAAAGTTTCAATGGTAACTTGACAGGAAAGGAAAAATGCTAGGTTTGGCCTTTTTAATTTTTCTTTGTACTGTCTTAAGAAGGACTGATGATCTATTGGTTCTGAGTGGTTTTGGGCAGGGAGGCAGAGATGAGAAAGATTAGATTTTTTTTCCTGCTCTATTTTTATCTTTAAAAGTATTGGGGATGTTTTGGCATGATTACCTGATGTGATCCAGCAGCTTCATGTTGCTCCTGCGGAACAAAGCAGCCACAAGTCTGCTTAAAAAAAGAAATAAAAAACAACAAACAAAAAAACCTGGTGGACAATTTTCCCTTGGTAGTGGATTCCTCCAGTGGTGCGGAGCTGACATAGTATTTCCAGTTCTGTCTTCTTTCTAGCCAGAGCTTGAAGAAATGAAGGAGGACAGACAGAACACAGGTGCCACTGTATCTTGTTCAGGCATTGACTATTGTAGCTTGTGAAGAAGGTTGTAAGTTATAGTGCATTGAATGGGCAGAGAATTTCACTTTTCTCCTTTGTTTTGCTAGTGTTTTCCCTAGCAGGATATAGGGAAGTGATATGGGGGGCTGGGATTTTTCCAATCTGTAACTGAAGGGATGGGAAGGTTAAATATTTAACAAGAGAAATTTTTTTTATGTACCAGTAGTAGACTTGTTCTGACTGAGCAATTTTGTTCAATTTGTATGTAGCTCAAAAATTGCTGGTTTGGTTTCAGATGTAAAAAACAACTTGTTTGTTTGACAGGTTGTTTGGACTTTAAAATCATCATATGGTCTTGTAAGAAATAACTCAATTTCTTAAATATTTTACCTCCAATATTGATTATTCAACAAACACACACGTAAACGAGAGAAAGGTTTGAAACAGCCTGGATAATATATGAGGACCTAGCCACATGTCCCTTTTTGGCGGCGGTTGTGCTGGCCCAAGAAGTTACCCCCACTGTCATCTGCTCGAGTTCGCCATCTTCTGTGATCTGCTGGCTGAGCGGTGTGTGCCTGCTCACTGAGTTGTTCTTTAATTAAAATTATATGGGCTATGCTAAATCGTAGTCTTTTTGCTATTGAGCACATTTGACTTGTGCAGTCACTCACACAAATGTTTTATGTGGCAGATCAGAGAAGGTGGTGATCTCTGAGCACGTCTGAACAGTCAGGTGTAGTCCAGGTCTATCTATTAGTAGCCAGCTTGCCTTTCAACCCATGTAGGTGTGGCACTGTGCTTATGCCCAGCTATATTTATCTTCTGTCCAGCAACACGTACTAGTAGAGATATCGTGCCACAGCTACCCAGCTTCCCTGGGTCTTTCCTGTAACTGTTCTTTTAGCAAGTGACCACTCAGCAGGGAAGGAGCTAGGGGATTGCATGGGCCACCTAGGAGTTATATGTGCAATTTCCATTTGGAGTGCACCCTGGTGTTTGTTTTGTTCACGCTGTTACTTAGGTTTCTAAAGCATTCTGTTCTTGCCTTCCTGATGAAAGCGGTCCTCCCTTGATATGTATCCAGAATTACAAAGTTCCCATTCAAATATATGGTGTCATAGCTCTTTTTAATCCTTCTAGGTGTTTAATACAGTATTCCCTTAGCAACTGACATTATGCGTTTGAAGGAGCAGGGTGTCACTGCCTGTCCCATTGTTCCACTGTGAAATGAGTAGGTTAGGCTCCTAACTGGTGATGTTTCATTTGAAGAAGTATTGGGTAAGAGCCAGTTGCCCAAACATGAGCTTTCATTGCCAGTTCTGATGCCTTCAACTTCCAGCTGGTCTCCAGAGAGGTGCAGATCTCTTCTGGTCCCTGGGCCGTATCTGCCACGCTGATGTCTCAGGTACCTAAGATGTCTGAAACAGCACTTGTTGTCTCTGTTTAGCAGCAGACATTCACCCATAATGTCAGTGACTTCAAAGGTAGTTGGTAAGTCTCAATATTCAGTAAACTGGATGTTCTCTGAACAACAAAAAGGACTTTAGGAAGATCTGCTCAAAAGTCTGAAATGATGTATTTATGTTTGTTTGAATGGAGAAATGAACTAAGTAATAATGTAGAAAGTCAGGAATATAATAAAGCAAAAAAAAAGAAAAATTGAAATGGGCAAAGAATGTAAGTAAAAGATTGAAGGAAGTTTAAGAGATAATTCACAAACTTCAAGGAAAAATCCCATTTTTCTGTAGGAGTTCTATTAGCAGTCAGCAAAATGATTAAATTAATGAAGACTCATAAATGACTTAAATTCTGAAACTTTTTAAAACTGTCTTTAATAAGAAAAATAAAAAAAATTGCATCCTCAGAAATTTGTGTAACTTGAGGTTTATATTATTTGGAGAATAACATCATTAAAATTACCCAAACATGCAGACAATAGACTGGACAATTTTAACTGACCTTTTATAGCTCTTAATTCTATAGCCTTATGACCAGAAAATAATTGATAAAGGCCAAGAAAATGCTGGGAGGTATATGCATGTATAATCTGCCTCTCTAGATAGTCATCTTAAGGAGTTAGCAGATAAAACCTATCATATAATCCTTTGACAATTATTTTGGAAGCCCAGGGGTCTGCAAATACACTGAAAACAAACCCAGTGTAACGTTCGTCTTTAGGAGAGTGCCATCCCAAAGAAGTTCATTGGTGATGTGGAAAGCACTGAACCTTGCACAGATACAAGCAGCTCTTCAGACAGCTCTGGTTCCCATGGATGGTCCATCACAGAGGATGTAGCTGGCTTGCAATCTGTGCTGCTGAAGGGAGCCATCCCTGTTCATTCCTTCCACAACCCTTGTCTCCTGCTCGGTTTAGGCAAGGACATCGTTGTCTGCCGGTGGTTACACAAGCGGAGAATGCCCACAGAAATGGGAACGATCTCCTTCACCGGAGGCAGGGACTCACCATGGCGGAAACTGCCAAGAGCGTGGATGCGAGGTACTAGTGGCCTGCCATAGGTTTAAAAACCTGCACTGGCAGAGAGATGGCCTGGAGAAGTTGAACGTGTTTCTGTCTTGGACTTCAGGGATTCTGGGAGCCATGAGGTAATGTTTACAGTGGTAAATGGAAGGAGGCAATATTGAAGTGAAACCCCAAAAGGTGTAATTGCCAGGGTCAGGGAACACAAAGGCCTCTTTTGCTGCTTCCTGGTTAGTGATACTGTGCAGCTCCAGATATTGCAGGCACATGTGTGTAGCTCCTTCAGAATGCTCACTGGCATCTTATGACCTCTTTTGCAGAGATTTCATATTTTTCACTTTGAAGTTGCATTTCTCAATGCTTCTTTAATAGCTGGCAGCTGCGAGTTCCCAGACCATTCCCCTGTATTGCTACCATGATATCTTCCTGGTAGCAAAATTTCAGCTCCCTGCAGATGTTTACCAGGTCTGCAGTCTCTACCAGTTCACAGGCTGCTGTGGTTTACCATTTGACTTTTTNCAGAAGGCTGCTTTGCAGTTCAACAGACTGGGACTTTACACTATGCTGTCAAAGGGGTATTCTGTTTTTAGAAGGTATTTTGGAGTTTATGAAGGTGCAAGGACAGTGCTGAAGAACCATCTTAGGTAGAGGACTGTAATGTGACATGGTTCATAATCATATTGTCTGTGTCTCTTATGTATCTCTGTTTGTCTCTCAAGGGAACAGTTTGGTTTGTTCCACACTGGAGCTCGGGAATAAATTATTACGTGTGTGTTGAAGTTGGCTGTGGGATTAGGGCATTCCAGCAAACCAGGGAGTAAATGAAACTGACAGACTGTTAAGCTTAGCTCTGCACTTGGGTCTATTTCTGAATAAACGGCAAGGGCAGCAGTTCCCATGTTGTCCACGATGTGTTCTGACTTGCATGGAAATAGAATTAGAGTGAAGAAGTGAAATTCTCTTCTTTGATAATCAATTAAGGATGCTGATTAACTCCATCTTTTACAAAAGCTGAGCACTAGAATATAGTGATGTGATGATGAGTTATGAAAATGATAAATTATCCTGTGTTTATATACAAAAATATTTCTCGGGCAATATAAAAGTATGCTCTATCACAGGTCTGTGTTATGATGCATGATTTTTATGGATTATAGTACATTTTTAGTTTTGTGGAGTTGATCTTTAATTACTGTCTTCTGCAGAAGACAATTACGTGGGAAATGTTAAGCAGCATTCTTTCTAAATACTGTCATTTTATGGAAGCCTTGTAAAATGTTTTTGAGAACAATTGTGAGTTAATGATTTAATGGGAAAGATGAATAACTTTAGCAGAGATAAATAACTTCAGCAGTGATACGTGAATGTGCACTTGCAATTAGGCTGATCAATGTCTGTTATTAGTGAGCATATAAATAAGCAAACTACTTCTGTGGCTTTGTTTAATATGGCCACAGAGAGCAAAAGTAGCTAAACCTAATTTTCCACGTTGTGTTAATTTTCCACTTTGTCTATAGGTAATATAGAAAGTAAATGGCATGTGATTAAAGTGCTTATGGTAATCCTGCCCCCCCAATGATATTTGTGCTTTTATCTTCATGAATATTGATTTTTTTTTTTCCCCCATTTGAATAAGCAAAGGAAACAGGATGAAAAATGTCACTACCTAACCCGTTCAGTTTGTTTGTCCACTAACAAATGCTTTCCGCCTTCTTAGAAGAGCTTTGAATGAAGTGATTACCCGAATTAGTTACTCTTATCATAATCTTTCCAACTTCTCTTTTCCCATTTTTTTTTTTTTTCTTTTTTGGTTTAGTGTCCTACTGTACTTCTTCACAGCCTATGAGCTTTTAGGTGCCAAGGATATATGTGTGTGTGAACAGTGCCTGACAGAGTGAGTCAAGAGTTTATGGCTAGGGCAGTGGACAGTCGCAGCAGAAACAGGTAAATGTTTTGTCTTAAAGGCAAAAAAAAAATCTCTGTGCCAGAGCTTGAAATATTTTTTTTTTTTTATTGTATTCTGTGTGGTTACCCGGGTCTTCATCTTCTGATTTCACGAGTTGTCCTAAAAAGCCCTTTTGTTCCCACCAAGTAAGACAAACAGGTCATCACATTCTTTGCAAAAGCTCCTGATCACCAGAGCCATAATAGTAGGGATGTGAACTGTCCAGGGGTGATAAGCATATCGTCACTAATCTTCTCCTTGTCTGTGTTGTGCCTATATGATATGCTTACCTGTCTTGCTGATTCCTCTCTTTTTGTGTGTATGTGTGTGCTGTGTGTTATGTGCATGGGTGAACTATTTCTCTTTCACTGTGTGTAGTTATCTCAGCAAAATAGTACAGGCTCCGAGGGTCACTATACAATACACTAGAAGTAATGCAAGCAATTGCTACATTATTAACTGTCAGGTTAAAGTTATTAGGAATCAGCCTTAGGATGAGGAAAGTACATATAAACTATAATGTACTTTAAATAAGATAAAATTGCAGCTACAACTTAATAAAATTCTCATGTTTTGAATAGTCCCTGACCTGAGAGCATAACACAAAAATTAAGTGCTAGAGTCACGTTGGCCGAAGCATATGCAACTAACTAGACAGAAAGTATTTCAACAGAATGTTAATACAACCTTTGTACTAACAAGTATAGAATGGAAAGAGCTCATGGTGATATAAATACAGGTAGTAACAGTCTACAGATCATGTATTTAAAAAAAAAGAAAAAGCCATGCCTTTGGAAGGCTAAGCCATCAATACAGATGCTGTGTACACTCACCAAAAGCCTGTGGAAAAGATGGTTGCAATATCTCCAACTAGGGGAAGCAGGAAGGGGGTGTTCAACAATCTGGAGAGAAATAAAAACTTGATAGCTGAATTTATTTGTTTGTTTGTTTATTTTCACATATTTGAAAAAAAACAGTTGAATGAATGGTTGACTTCCTGCCTTTCTCTCATTCAGATCACTAGATAACATAACCATTCATTCCTTGTTTCTGGAACAAAGTTTTGCATTTGAAGTTTTACACCTCTATTAAAAAAAAAAAGTCTGCTTGAAAAGTAGAAGTGAATGTCATTCAGTGCAACTCTAAATTTCCAATAAATAAAAAAAATAGAATGTTTAGAAACTGTCAAGAATCCAGAAATATTGACAATATGATTTTGACTGTGGTTTAGTCTTGCACAGTTCATAAAAAGTCTGAGAAATACAGAATCCTATAACTTTTTTGTTTCAAAATTTAAATGTTTCATACAAAAAAAAAAGAGATCATTTTTAGTATTGTCATTTAAAAATGCAGTGATAAGAAGAAATACTGCTGAAAAAAAGTCACTAATAATATGTCACATCTGGACTTTAATGAAATATTAATGCTAAGTTATGACAAGAAGAGTACCTCTTTCCCATCTTTCTTTTATCTAAATTGTTTAATATTTAATACTTTATAATAGAGAGATAGAATAGACCAAAGTAGAGTTTGATACTGTTTTATTATGCATGATTTTATTACCAGATAAGAGTATTTAAAAATGTTTAGAATATTATAGGATCAGATACAGAATATTTAAAGCTATGTAACGCATTCTGTAAGAGATCCAGAAATCCAAGATGTTCCTTGCCAAAGGAGACTGCAGATATAAACCCAAAATTTTTAGGACAACCATCATTAATAGAAATATCTACTTTGATGTTCCTTACGGGTCCCTTCCAACTTGAGATATTCTATGATTCTGTTTCATTGTTGCCACAAATATAGCAGGGTTGTTTTGTTGGTGGGGTTTTTTTGTGTGGTGGGGTTTTTTTTTTTTTTTTGTTAGAAAAGGTGGTGCATTGAATGGCATGACAGATATGGAGCGTGGTATAAAGAAGTCTAATCAAAGCCTTATCAAAATGTTAGAACAACACAATATCTGAAACCTGATGAAGTGTATGATTGACAGTTGCATAGAGGCAGCTTTACATATGAAGTGATCCTACTAACCTTATCTGTCAGCTGAAGAGAGTAATCAAATGCTGAGACAAAAAGTATATTTAGTTGGTGCTATATAATTTCATTTAACTGATGTATCCTGTTGGACTTTGCTGACTTTATTCTTTGTTGCATAACAAAACCAGATAACTGCTAACCAAGGACAGTACTAAAATATCACAGGATGCACAAAGGGCTTACATAGACATTATTTTCCAAATCAAAATGGATATTTAGAGATATTGAAAACTATTGAGAGAGAACAAAGCTCAGAAAAGAACTTGGAAATACATGAGGTGGCCACAGGCGCACTTCGGGGAAACAGAAAGGTTCTTCTGAATCAGATTGCTAAATGGAATTTAGCCATCAAGTGCTTGACAGTTGCTATTTCAACATATTTTAAGTACTCTGACATAATGTCACGTAATAGTAGCTTGACACAGGATCTTTGCCCCTGCAGATTTGTGAACTTTTAAGTTCTTGGAATAGGAATCAGAAGTAACCATGCAAAAACAAATTGTAATTGTGCGAAAGAAAATTTGTGACAAACCAGTGACCTGATTGTCTCCTTTGAAATGGTGGAGGGTACATAACTTGCATTCAGTTTGGACACTGCAGATCTTTGATGGAAGCAAGCATTTCTTTTACTTAGTTCACATCTACCTTTCCAGAAGGAACAACTAGGCTACACCAGAAACTGTTTGTGTGGTTTAACTCTGATATATCAGGCAGACCAATGTTTCATTGTCTCCCTGTATTTCTCTGTATATGTAATCCCTCTATTTTCTGCTGCTGAGTCTTAGATTGTAACCTCTTGGGAACAAGGACCAACTTCTTGTTCTGGCTTCAGTCTCTGTTTGAAGCACATCAGCAATACCTGGCATAACATAAGACTTGACAGTGATTTGGGCTCAAAACCCCAGCAATTCCCGCTTTAAGTGAATCTTTGCAGTTGAAAGATGTGCTCCATGCTTGCAGGGAAGTCAACTCCCTAGAGAGTCATTGTGATAGCCAGAAAGAGGCAAAGGTATAACTTGGGTAACACCTTAAAAGTATGATTTTTCTGTTACCCAGACAAAATGTTGCAAATCTAAAATTGAATTGGGGAAAGCATCTTTCTTTATATTACTTACATGAATAAAATTACATGATAAAACCACTTTTATACATGGATTCTATTAACTCTAATGACAAATAGATTATTTCAAGTTATTGTTTCCTCAAAAGTACCTATTCATTAAACACATAATTAAGCCCAGTTACCTGTACGCTTCATTGAAGGACAGATTTAGAACACCAAAGAATATATTCGATAGATAGATAAGTGCCTAGTGAGATTTTTCAGAAGTGCTAAACCAGTGTGCTTGAAACATCTCGAGTCATCTGGATAACCTTACAGTACAACCAGAGGTGAATAGGTAATTGAGAATAGAGTTAGAGAAACTCAAGACTCTAAGCATAATAATATTTTAACAGAAAATTTTACTTATATAGTGAGAAGGACAGATAAAAAATCCACTGTCTTGCAGGGATTAGCATTAAATGGTGTGAACGAGCCTAGGATTTCTGTTTTGTGATCAAAAGAAAACAACAACTTTTTAGATAAGAGGAGGAAGAAGCATTGAGCTATTTCCTAAGTTAATATTTCTGCCCTTATTTTAAACATTTGGTCTCAGCAGTCTAAGATCTTACTCTGTGGGCAGCTTTAAGCTCCCTGAGGAGTCAGAAATGGCTAGGTGTGCTCTGAGCATGCCTGATCAGCTCCTGCAACTACACTGAGTTTAACATCAAGGGGGAAAAAAAAACCCCACCCTTATGCTGGCATTAACTTTTGATATGTCTGACGAGTAATAAAGAGCCTTCCTCAGAAGAGGGTCTGAGTTCTGGGTTATTCTTAGCCTGGGGGAGTTTGGATTCACAGGTGAGACTGATATTGATTTTAATCGTCCAAAATACTCACTTAAATGTATTATACAATTGCAAATAAAAATATTTCTAAATGGATAGTAGGTGTTTCCCCCCCCCCAGCGTCTTATAGTCAACAATTCTCATTAAAATGATCTTAACTTGCCTACCAAAATAAGAACCAGAAATCCTTAAGAAAAGGCAGTCTGACTGTGATGCTAAAATCCCAGACCCCAGAACTTCAGTGTAAGGAAACAGGCAAAGGAGGAAAAGCGAATCATTGCTTTCTTGCAGCAGGTTGCAGAGTTGGGTCATTTAGCAGTCAATAATGAAGTGGGTAGCACCCTCAATTGCACATATTTCACTCTTAGTGTAAATTCTGTTGTCCTTCTTGGGGATTAATAGTTGTACGGAGTGGCTCCTTCAGCAGTCAAGTGCTTTTTCACTTGAACCTTTCCTCTGCTGCCTTCTGGGAGTTAAAATGTGCTGGCTGATGGGCTTAAGTCTTCTGGAGCTGGGCACAGAAAAAGAATGTCGCGCTAAAGGCTAAAATCCTTAACTTACTCTTTATCTTTTATACACAGTTTTCCAGGTGCATATATCCAAGATTAATGACTTTCTGGTGATTTGACCATTCTCAAAACTGTGGTTAGTCCTACTGTAATAATTCTTAGTTGAAACAATAATAGAATAAAACAGAATGTAACATTTTGAAAGATTAAATATTTATCTTGTCATGGAAATAAAGACAGGTATGTAAAACATTCAAAGGCTATGACTGAAAGAAAGACTCGCACTCTCTACTATGCACACTTTCACCTCCTTGGTTCTGTATCTCCAATGAATTGTGGGCTGGGATTTCGAAAAAGGAATGTGAGATTTTTGACATTTGCATTATAGGTGACATAATTTTTAGCTATAAACTGTGGCATACTGGAATACTAACAGCATTTTTGCAGCATTTTTTTCTTTTATAAATACTGAATTCGGTGATATGCTGACAAAATGGCTAATGTGATCCTTCGGTATGAGCACGAGGATCAATGAGTAGGTGATTTTCTACCTCTTTAAACCAAGTCAGTGAGACAGATATTGAAAAGCTAAATACTGCTCTGTTCCCACAGTCTGTCTGTGGTCATATTTTAAAAGCGGGGCCAGTGAGTAAATGAGCTGCAAAAATGATGTAAAGGCTTTCAAAGGGCAGGCTTAGAAACCTCCAGCTGTTCAGCTGAGAGAAGGAAAAACAAAAGGTTGTGGTAACTTGATTACTGCATGTAAATATTTCTGAGGTGAAAAAAATGCTGGCTGTTGAAGAGATCTTCATTCTGGCTAGAAAGGCACAATGAGAGTGAATCCCTGCGAGCTGCCGCCATGCAGCGAGAGCAGGCAAGCACTGAAATGTACTGTGGGGTGAACGGGGGGTTCTTCACCTGACGCATCTTGGCAAGACCTAGGGCAAATGTTTCTGCAGTTGTTGGGCAAATGTTGCTTTAGCCAAGGTGAAGTTTTTCAGTGCAGAATAGCACTGATAGGATAGCGGGAAGATACATAATGCACGTTACAATAAGTCAGACTGAGTGGTTGAAGGATCCCTTCAGGGCTTAAATTCTCTGATTATTTTTCTTTAAGGACTGCTTTCTCCGTACATTTTAAATTTTAGACTTCGCCCTTGGGTCCTCAAAAGACAGTCACAGACCCTGGTTCTATTTCTGCATTTACCTTATATCATTAGTTTAAGAAGTGGAGACTATTGCCTTTAGATCCAGGATACCCTATTTCTGTATATTTTTTGTGGATAAGTTTTCCTAAAACATCCCTCTGAGATCAGTGTCCCTATCATTTGCTCTTTGAACTGTGAAAGGAAGGTTATGTCACTTGGGAAACTTTTTTTTATATTACTGTTTACTGCTTTTACAATGTAGAACATTTTTCAGGGAAAAGGACCTGCTTTTGTTTAGCAGACTCTGCTGAAGCATGTTTCTCTTCTTGCTATAATCCCATATATCCTGCTGTTCTTTTGCTCCTTAATTTTCTGAATAAATGAAATGAAAAAACTGGAATATGTTTTTATTGGTTAGGCTGTCATATCTTATGGTTAAAAGATTTAGAATAACAGAAAGCAATTGTCTTAGAAATAGGAAAACTGTTGCCAAGTTTCTAGTTTGGGTAGTTGGGAGTGACAGAGAAGCCCTGCTCAGAAAGAGAGATTTACATTATAAAGCTTGTCGGATTTAAGAAAGTCTAATGTGGTGATGGGTGTTTTTTAAAAGAACATCCCTGCAGAGAAAAATGTCCAGGGCAGTGTTGTCGGGAACGTCTGACAGTGGCAAGACCATCTGCTTTCTTTCACCCAGTTGTTGAATCCTCTGGAGGAAAAAGAAATTTCATCTGTGTAGCGCAAAATGACTGAACCTGGAACCTAAAATCATAAGCCTCTCACTAAGGGGTCACCTCTAAAGGATGAGCAGATGCTGTGCACCGTACACATAGCAGAAGTCATAAAAGTCTCTCACAGACTTTCAACGGTAACTATTGCATCTTACAACTGTGGAGAACAAAAGGAAAGTATGAAATATGTGGATAATTGTCACGTATTGCCAAATAATATTGTCTTTGTCTATCACTGCTGCCGGTAGATGACAGCGATACAGTCTTTTCCCTATCAGTGTGCCTTCTGTCCCCTTACAGTTGACTTTCTCCAAACCCTGACTCCTGACCTTTCACCTCAGTCCATGGTTAGTGCAGATGATGGATGACCCTTGTTAGGCTCATAAGATGCGCTGGTGCGAGGGAAAAATGCCAGCGGGCATGTTGTGTTTGTCTTACATTTTCATAAGAATAACTTAGGTTTAAAACAGACAGCACAGGCTGAGCAAGAAAAATTTGTCATGAATGTTTTTGTCCTCTGCCGTTTAGTGTTGAATACTGATGTCATATCGGCAGATAGGGAAAAGTGAGCAAGGCAGGAGACTGAAGGAGGGAAGGAGTGGACCGGTTGGAGCTGTAAAGGAACAGGCACTCAGTTTTGCTGCCTGAGTCTGAGCTCAGGGAATACAGAGCAGCCTGGTTCAGGAAGAGAATAAACATTCAGTCCCTGGTGCAGTATTCTGTATAGCTGCCCACGCTGTGAATCACCCACTTGAAATGGAAAAATAAACCATTAAAATTATGAAATCAGTATGCTGTGATTTTTTTTTTTTCAAGTAGTTTGAACATAAATTTAGTTTGAACTTGTTTCTAATAAGACAAGTGGTATGAACTTGTCATATAAAAATCTTGAAGCAGACCTACATGGTTGAGGCTTTTCTACCTCTTCAAGAACCATCAGAGAATTGTTTTTGGTTTGTTTTTTTTTTTGTTCAAAGAGAATTCTTTTAATGTTTTGCAGGAAAGTAGAAGAAAGGAAGGTGTTCACTTTAATCATTAGATGGCAGGGTGGGAAAGAGATTTCTAAGGAAGGAGTAATAAGAAAGACAATTTCTTGCAAACATAATAGATAGGACTTTTATTGAGGTCTAAGAAGTATGGTTCCATCAGATTTTTTTTTAAGTCTAGATGTTTTTGTAAAAAGATATAGATAAGTACAATGAATCCGGTGTTAGAGCTCTTGGTGAAATTTTTCCAAGACTCCATAGGCTTGAACTGTGGGCTTGAATTCAGAAGTCCAGGTAGTGGACTTCTGAACACAATATCCACAGAAACAACTTTTTATGTTTGTCAGGCCTCATGAACATGAACAAACCAGTGTATTTTGGAAACAGCATGTTTTCCGGCAAGCCTTGTTATTTCCTCCTTGTTATCATCTATAAGATGTAGGTGTTTTTTCAGAAAAGTCTTGCTCTGCCAAGCCAGTGGCTTGTATTTCTCCTGTCCATAGTGCAGTTACCACTATCACCCTTTTTTCTAAAGGTTCTAGTTGTTTTCAGAGCCTTTAAGTTGCTGAAGGATGGCTGCCTTAATAGTCCTCATTTTAACATGATTTTACTTGGCTTGAAAAACAAAACCGACAGGAAAGACCCAAGTTCTGCTTTTAAAATTTTGTTTAGCACTGAACTGCTTTTTCATGAAGAGATCATGGAAAAGCAGTTGTTTTCATATTGTGCCAAGCAAACAAAATTAGCTGTAAGCCTTCTCAAATATTGGCATTTTAATCAGCCCATGTTTCAAGTTGCATGCTGTCTCCCCATCGTGAAGAGGTTCTAATTCAGTGGTGGAATCAGTGACTGACCATGCTATGTGAAGAATTTACAGCACAGGGAGCTGCTTCACTGTGCTGAATGCTCCACCTATAGCTTTGGCTATGATGCCCTGCACTTTTCTTTAGCAAGTGAAAGTGTCCCTGTGAGAAGGGAACCTCAGGCACAGGAGTGTTTTGCTGTGTGGCTCATGGCATGGATATGTTTTAAATTTGGAAAGCTTGCAAAGGGGGAACTCCTGTCAGAAAAAGCGGGTTTACTGAGTTCAGTACAGCCACTATTTGAATGGATTAGCTGAGTATTCAGAGAGAGAATATTGAATACCTGGGGATAAAATAAATTTTAACTATTTCTGTGCATTTCATTTTCTGCATTTGGAATAACCATTTCAGAGGCTGAAAAGAGGGGAAAATAAAACAAAAATCCCATCACAGAAAAGAATGTACAAATAAAATTCAAGAATATTTGAAAGATCATAATTCAAATTTAGCATCTTGGCAACTGATGAAGGGAAGGTGTTGAAAATCAAGACTGCTATTTACCTTTACAATGAGGCCCAAAATCGGTCTGCTACTTATACTAAACTTTGTTCCCTAAACAAGATTCTTATGACCATCCCATGAAGATGAAACAGGAAGTTTATTTCCTTCTTTTTCAGCATTACTTCTCATTTAATGGAAATAAAACCAAGGCCAAGCAAATGCAAACAGCATGCCACATTTAGAGTAAAGAATATCAACAGTTGCTAAAGCATAGTGTTTTTACAGTGGCTTGATTTGTGGTTCAATATTAGTTTGTACCTTGTATGCGTGCAATGGCATGCAGCCGTCTGTATGCCTGGTACCCGACTGGCAGTACCATGAAATGAGCTGAAGTCTTGTGAACCGGGGAAGTGACACCAGTGTATCTCCACGCATGTGCAACCTACATCCACATGAGTAACAACCCCTTGCAGCTCCAGAATTACAAAGTATTGGAAGGGTTGAGTAAAAGAGCCACAAAAATAACTTGTGTGCTGAGGAAAGTGAGTTATAATGAGAGTTTTAAGGAATTCAATCTGTCCATTTTTCTAAAAAGAAGATTTGAATGTGACGTGATTATAATTCCTGAATACCTTCATGTTGAGAAAATCGTGTGCTCTGTAATTTAAGAGAGAAAAGATTAATGGCAGGAAGTTAAAGGCATACAAATTTGAATAAGAAATTAGTCCTAATTTTTAACAGTGAGGCCACTGAAACATTAGCACAGGTTACCAGTGGAATTGATAATTTCTACACCTTATGAAGTCTTCAGATCCATGCTGAATATCTTTCTAAAATAATTGATTTAGCCAAACAGGTTTTGGGAATACAAATAAGAGGAACTGCATGAAATTTAAGGAAGGACACAATAATTGAAGTAATTGTCCTTCTGACCTTAGTTTCTCTGAATTTATTAAAGATAAGTGTTAGTAGATGAATCACTATTCTGAACTGCTAGTTATTTCTATTCTTATACTTGGCATTTCATACAACTACTATTCTCTTATGATCCTTGGTGAGAGGATCAAAGTTTATGATGTCATCTAGTATATTTATTATAATTGGTTATATAATTTTAATACTTCATTTCTTTAGTGGAATAGAATTTAAATTGTCTTCTCTCTCCAAAAATGGTCTTGTCTGCTTGACCTACCCTGACCAATGCCCTATTTTCCAGGAGCGTAACATGGCCATTTTGGAAAGAAAGCTCCTCTAAGTTGCTGAAGAGAAGCAAGATACTTTACTACCACCTGGGGAGGTAACTGCATGGTCACTGGTGATGACCAGTGAGTCACCTCCCTGAGGTGAGGAGTGAAGCATCTTTTGTTCACTGGGTCAGAGGTGCTTTCCTTTTGCAGTGGACTCTGACTCCCCTTCTGCCTGACCCTACTAAGATGTTTTAACGCAAAATCAGTGTGAGGGGCAAACTAGCTGCTAAATACAGATTGTATAAATATCTCCTTTAAATTTTCTGAGTATGATAAAATATCATTCCTCTTCCTGATACACATCGCTATGCACAAATTCTAGCATTTTGTAGGTAGTGGGGTTGTTTTTCTCTTAATATTAGTGTGTTTGATTCTGTGGGTTTTGACATCTCTATTCTTTTGTCTGACAAATCTGTGCGCTGACTTGTAAAAAAAAATCAATATTGTTTTCCCTGGCACTTTCTCTGCAGTTGAGTTGATTTATTATCACAGTTCCCTTTCCCCTCTTTTTATCAGTGTGTTTCTATTGCTTTAGGGTTGAGTACCTGATAACATCACGGGGTAGGAGACACACAGAGAGTTTCTGTGACCTTATCCCCTGTGTGATCTTGTCCAGTGTGACGGTGAGCCATGGCTATAAAGTGAACAATGATGTTATCCAAGCTGTGTGATCAGATTTATGTTCTATTATGTTGGAAACTGAGACGAACTAGAACCAATAAACAAAATTTAGATTTATGTTTTAACTGTACTTGTCCAGTATCTCAGTGGCTAAAGGGAGAGTAAACATCCACTGAGTAAAACTTAATTTGTCTGCAGAGCAGTACGTGCTGGAAGAGTCATACAGCCCATAGTCCTTGCGGGATTTAAACCAAGCATAAAGGTGAGCTTGTTGCTGCTCCTTAAAAATGTAGCTTTATTACTGTTGTTTCTGTTAGCCACTTGTATCAAGGTAGTATTTAAGAACCTCAGTAAAAGATCAGAGCTACTTTGCCCTAGACACTGTATGGACACATAAAAAAAGATGTGGCACTTAGGGACATGGCTTAGTGGTGGACTTGGCAGTGTTAGGTTTACAGTTGGACTCGACCTTAAAGGTCTTTTGCAAACTAAATGCCGTAAACAGAGGCCATGTTCACACAGGGGCACTCGGGGAAAACAAGTTAACTAAGTTTATTAAACCTGTTGGGTTTAATAAATATATAATTTTTATATAGTTATATAATATATATAATAATAGATAATATGTATAATATATAATAAATAAATAATAACTAAAATGTGGCTACAGCGTATTAGAGCCACTTTATTCTTGGAAGAGAGTATCCTCCTGTAATGACTTCTGCCTGTTGACTTTCTTTCTCTGCTAACCACCTCAGTAATCTCAGACCACTCCTTGCCTTGCCACTGGGGACTGCCATTACCTGTAGGCATCGTGAGAGAAATGTGCTTGAAGGTAGGCTGCAAAGCAGGATTTTGTGAAGGGGTTTTTCTTATTGGCAGGAAGCAGCAATGAGGAAATGACAGGTGCTTGACAGAGGGGGGTGTGTGTGTGTGTGCGCGCGCCTGCTTGGGGCTGCAGGGGTTGGGAGACTAAGGGNGACATGGCTTAGTGGTGGACTTGGCAGTGTTAGGTTTACAGTTGGACTCGACCTTAAAGGTCTTTTGCAAACTAAATGCCGTAAACAGAGGCCATGTTCACACAGGGGCACTCGGGGAAAACAAGTTAACTAAGTTTATTAAACCTGTTGGGTTTAATAAATATATAATTTTTATATAGTTATATAATATNGCAGCAATGAGGAAATGACAGGTGCTTGACAGAGGGGGGTGTGTGTGTGTGTGCGCGCGCCTGCTTGGGGCTGCAGGGGTTGGGAGACTAAGGGGAAAACTTGACAGCAAAGTGAACTCATACATCTGATAGCTAGAGCAGGGCAATTGGGTGAAGTCCAATATGAAAGGTAAAATAATGCGTTAACTCAGCTAGTGGAAAGATGGAAAAGTGTGGTGATACAGTTAGAGAAATGAAGGAGGAGGACGGTTCTAGCAGTAATTAGGCTTAATGTGATTTGGAGGTCAGCCTCTGGCTAGACTGCATCAGAGGAAATGATGCAGGCAAAAAGTCTGAGAAAAGTTGGTTTGGAAACCATGCCCTTGCACTATTGCCCTTTCATTTCTCTTCCCTTCTTTCCTGCAGAGACTCAGGAAGATTTGGCAGCAGGACAGTGGAGTTGGCAATAAAAGGAGCAAGAAGACGTTGGGGAGCAGCATTACCAGTGTCCCCGGTGCTGCTGCTCTAATGCAGTATGTTTCTCAATTATGTCAGAATTTTCAAGCTTCCTTCAGCTCTGGCTGGAAAAAGTAAGTTTGGTTTTTCTTTCTTTTTTTTTTCTTTTCTTTTTCTCTAACTTCTTCCAGTAGTGTATCAGAGAGAGAAAAGGAGGAAGAAGATAAAGCTTAGTAGCTTTGGTCTTTTCTCCTGTTTTCTTTTCCTTGAGAAAGAGAAAAATTTGCTCCCCCATCTTCTGCTCTGCTCGTCAGCTGTAGGTCTGCAGCAGCTGGAGGCGGTTCAAAAGCTGGAACAGGAACAGATCTAGAGGTGAGAGGACAAGCGCCTCTGGAGCTTCATATTTAGTTTCAAAGCAAAGCAAAAGATTGCTGTGGAGCTGTAGTTGGTCTGGATTAATTTACTTGTGAGATGTGTCTACCAGACCTTCATATATTTTGGTGGTACTTCTCAGAAGAACCAGCTTATCCAGTTGGACGCACAACCAGGCCCCAGTTACCTAGAAGCAATCACAGTGGTGCCAAAGTACATCATCTTGGCACGATATGTTTCATTAACCTTACTACTTTTATTGATCAACATTTTTTTTTTTAAAAGAGGCATGAAGTTATTAACATGTTTTATTTTCCATAGACCCATACTCATCAAGATGAATTTTGTTACCCCAGTTAAATTCTTTATTAAGAGTCCAGCCACTGACAGATGTATTTTTTCTACTTTCTATTGACTCTTTTAAGATATCATCAGAACTTAGTTCTTTGTGGGGCTTTTTTCCCCATCCTTTGGAGCTTCCCCAGCAACTCAACACATATAATGTGTAGTTTTAGCAGTTGGTTTTTTTAACATCTTGCTTAAGTATGCTGTTATGGAAAGCATTTATTCACCATTACACAGTGATATCATCTGTCCTTTTACCAGATATTGAGCTATAATTTTCTGGAGGCACCATTGTATGACTTCTTTCTGTCTTAATTATGGAGAAATATACTTTTAAATTGTCCTTAGCTCTGGCATAATGATAGATAGAGTTTTTTTGCTTCCCTTCCCTTCCCTTATCAATTTTCTACAATTCCTACACTCTGATTTATATTTATCATCAGTTTCTTGTTTCTTTAATCAGCAAGCAATACTTTCATAGCTGCTGTCATACCTGTTAGGGTAATTTTAACTGGTAAAGGCATCTTTCTTAATTGCTTCAGGCAGAAGCTTTTCAGACTTGTACTGAAATGCTTTCACACAGTTCCCAGTTATCATTCAAGTTTTCCATTAAATTATTTTCCTAATGGATTTGGTCATATGTTAATACAATAGCAGAGCTGTTTGGGTGGTACAAGAGTTTGGGGCACAGTGATATTAGAAGGTACACAATGGTGCAGCTACTTGTTCTGTGAATTTTTGTTCTCCAAATTCATTGATAGTTGCCTGCCTACCCATATACATGAGCAGTGTTCTAGCCTCAAAATTATTAATTTCTAAAGTGAATAATGTTTATGTCTGGCATAGTGGTATGAAGTAGAATGGCATATATTTTAGTTAACACAGCTATGCAACATTGATTTTTTTTAAAAACAAAACGACCACATTTTAAAATAACATCCAATAGTATTCCTGAATTTCTTTTTGTTCAGAAAGCCATCTGAATTTTCAGGCAGCAGAAGTTTAAAGCCATATCACTTTCCTCTCACTGGGGAATTAAACTTCAAGGATTTTTTTTTTTTGGGTTTTTTATCATGGTTAGTACAGATCAATTCCAAGGTGAGAACAGGTATATCCTTTGTAAGTATCCCACATTACGGGTGAGCTCCTCTCTTCCACGCAGTGCTGGCACAGACTCTTTTGCTGTCATTGAATCATACTTTCATTTAGTACAGGAGAAACCCTTGCTGATGAGAGTCATCCATGTTGATACATTTCTCTGAAAAACGATGTTGATGAACTCACATTTTCCAATGAAAATCATTAAAAAAGTCTCTCTGCTGTTTTTACACCTCAGATCTTTCAAGGCAATTATGATGTGGGAAAAAGTATTACATGATTGTGTATCAAGAGAGATCCTTCCTGTCTTCCACTGGAAGATGGCATTTTCCAGTTCCTTCTGAGATACCTCAGTGAGAATGGGGACAACCAGAGGCCATGTGCCATGCTTGAAACCCGGGCCAGGGGGGTGGCAAGGATGGTGACCCATGCCAGCTCTGTTACACTCTGTAATCAGCCTATCTGCCCCATCTGTTCTCCATTAAGCATCTACAGCTGTGGCTGAAATAGATAGTTTGGAGACGACATCAGAAGGGACTGTGAACAGTCATATCATTGCTTGGCAGACTGTCAGCATTTTCCTGTTGGGTGGAAGCAAAAGATGGTGCTTTTTAGGTGTGTCTCGTTCTTTGGGAGGCAGGCAGAATTGCTGGAACAAGGAGAAGGTAAGTCTATAACCAGCGGGCTTCATCCCTGCTGGGTATTAAAGGCTGCTACAAATGACGGAGATGAGAGACCACGCAAAAGCAAAGGTCACAATTACCTTTTCCTGGAGATGATTATAGAGAACGTTCCCATAGGCGTCAACTCACGGTCGTGTCTCTCTATATGCTGGGCGGGGATAATGCTTATTTGTTTTTTTTGTATCCAAACAGAAAGGGTTATGGGTCAGATTCTGATGCCTTGAGTAACGTTAGGAGCTACATCGCCCCATAGGGTAGATCACTGATATTGGTTGAATTATTTGGAAAGATGCTACTCAGTCTGATTCTGCATGTCCATGTGTTATTAAGATCAGTATTGCAGTTTTAAATACCCATGTTTTAGTTTGTTCACAAGTAGGTGTAATATTTCTAATTTGATTTGGTACCAAACAAAAAAAATCTAAACACGTGGCTGAATTTGTGAATATAAGGGACAGCTGTGAAACCATAAGAACATGTGACAATTGTCATGTTTTTCTAAAAACAAGCCCCGCTTTTGACAATGCAGTTAAAATCTGTGGGTGTCATTTACCTTTTATTGTCACAACCTCCCCCCTCCCCCCCCCGACAAGAATGACAATAAATGTCTTCCTCTTTCATAGCCTACAAAAGAATGAATTCTTGTCTGCTCTTGCCTGTGATATAATTTTTCAAATAGCTCTAGTGATTGCAGTCTTGAGTGTATGAATAGAAAATTCACATCATTTAGTTGAAAGAGAGTTATGAAATTTGCAAGCACGCAGCAAAACCAGACTATGTAGATAAAAATAAGATAACTTTTGGTTATAATAAGTGCTAAAGCTAATAATGAAAAAAACCATCCCAAACCTGCAAGGCTTTCGTAAGTAGGCTGCTCTGAATTTTGAGAACATCACAGAAAATATAATTGTTTTATAACACTTCTGGTGTTTTTTTGACAAATCTGCTCTGGCTACTGATCTATAATAAATCTGCCAGATTGCTTCTGCCAAATTTGAAACCAAACTACAGATAATTTTACAAGATCTCTTTGCTCTTACTGAATGTTTTTCCATACACACAAATACAATAACATTTTCAAATAAAAGGACAAAGATTTTAATTAGCGGTGTCAGCCTGAGGGTGAGAAACTCTTATTTTTCTTGTTAAATACTTCCAGTGTCTTCTAGATAGTGATTTTCTGTCCCATTTGCGAAGATAAGGTTATGATTATGGCTTCACTTTTAGTTTGGCTTTGTATGCATTTTGTGACAATGGATCTTCAATTTTCTAAGTATATCTGGGAGCTGAGATAACTTACCATTTTGTGAAAGAGTGATGTTAGGTAGAAGGTTTATACTTTAGAGGAGTTTTATCTAGTTTCAATTTCTTAAATTTAAAAGAGCAGTATCTTTGCTAGAAAAGCGATTTTAACTTTTAAATAAATACTGGCATTATGGGCCACTCTCCAGGACCATACCTTTCAAGTGCTTTGGTAGAGAAGCTGTAAAATGAGTAGTACTGTTGCATTAGGATCTATGGGTGCATGTTGGTGGCATGTCCCTTTCTCCTGAAATAGGGTTTGGTTCTACGCTGAGTGTGCCTGAGGTCAAAAAGGACACTCACAGAATAAAGTGGGACAGAATAAAGCAGCTGCACATGTGTGAGAACTGAGCTTTCAGTATTTACTTGATCTGAGTTTTGTAGCTTGTACTGAGGCATGACTGATCATTAGTTGATAATACCACTAGAATATTATTTAGTAGCAGTTTAGCAATAAGTTTATTTACAGCCTTCATTCCCAGAGACGAGTGATTATGTTATCATCTCAGCTTTCATTTAGAAGTATGAGAACGTTTTCAGTCTTCCTAGTGCTGGGAAGAAGTTTAAAATATAGTCCGAGTGCACCAAACCAAAACGACAAAATAAAAGACCTCAATATTTCTTTATTTTCTTTATTCTCTTTATTCTTACAAGGTTTTTTTAAACAACCTCATGATGCTTTGGGGTCACAGCAATGATTTCTTTTTTAGCGTTTGATGCTAGCCCCACTGCACAGCCACTCAGCAAATGTTAAACTATTATGAATACTAAACACAACTCCTGGAGTCCCCCCTACTCCCCTGATCTATTGAAAAATAACATGTAACAGCTGTTTTCTGCTAATTACTCATCTGTGATCTTAACATAAAATTCCAAATTAGATGCTTATAAGTGTTGCACATATGCTTTAGCAAAACAGTTGATAAGCTATGAATGAGCTATAAGCCACGTAACCCTTCTATACATGATATCATGTATTGCCACATTTATTGCTAGTTCTTGGCTAGTCTTGGTGACACAGAGAGGGGAGATGCAGTGAAAAGAGAACTCATTAGAGCTGTATGAAAAAGCAAAGAGAAGCCAGAACATATTTTCCTAGTTTGATTTCATTTTTGTGTGTTTGATTTTTGTGCTAAACATTGAGAACCAAAGTTAAAGACAGGAGAGAAAGGGTTGTTAACCTGAATTATCACTGGAAATAACCCTTTGAAATATAACTCTTTGTAATAACTAGCAGTATTGCTTCTTGATCTTCAATTGCAAGACCAATTGCCTGAGTTTCTGTCTGTTCGACTGATAGCCCTGTTTTTTAGAGGTAGCTCTTGTGAAAGGGCTTTTCTCTAGCATCTCATCCTAAAGGTTGTCCACATGCGGTGGCAGAAGTGAAAGGGAGGATGAACTAGACATGGGTAGTGGGTTAGTTATTTGAATGGTCCAGAAGTATGAATGCAAGCTTAGGCCTGAGTACAGGTCTCTTGTGGTGTCAGTGTGTTCATTTCCTATTGGTGTCCTGAGCTCCTTTGCGAGAGGGATCCACAGAGGCAGTAATAGAGATGATAGGTGAAGCAGAAGACGGTGGTGATGTTGGAGAAATCGATTTTAAACCTTGTGAGACATCCTGCAAGGCCAAAGAATAAAGCTTGACTTAATAAAAATTAGCCTAAGAGCTCTGTATTGCAATACCATGAAGTTTGAATGCTGTGCCTTTATTTGCTTTACCGTCTGTGCTTTGGTTAATGGGAGCTATCCCTTTAAAACTTAGTGGGGCAAAAAGACTGTCTGACCTGAGGAAGGGAGATGTTTTGCCTGTGAATCAAGACAAGAGAAAAGTCTCTCTGAGAAATTCCAGAAGGCTGGAAAAAATTGCATTGCTGGGAAGCAAAGCTTATTTTTTTTTCCTTTTGCAAGCAGAGGGACTAAACATCTCAAGTCATTGCTAATTAACCTCTTACATATGAGCAGTCTGCATCCTGTTTAGTTCAGCCAGGATTGAAAGTGGTCCCATCTAATGCAGGCTTAGTAGCCACACCATTAAATGAGTTTGATGAGTCTCTGCTCTTACTCCCATGACACTGATTATGGTGCATCTCTCCCTAGGCCTGTTCACAATGCCCAATGCACAGGACCATGACTTTTCTGGGTCCTCTGCCAGGGACTTTTGTGTTGATTGAGGGCTGCAATCAACAGTCCTGGCAACAGGTTTTTAAAAGCTGACAAAACTCACTATAACAGGGATGTTGAGCCAAAGGGATTTTTAAAAAGTCTGATGATAATCAATAATTGAGACTTACCTTTCTACATAAGACATTTGTCATGGTCTCATGACTTTTGACTTCTGAACTTTTTCTTTGGGAAGTACAATGAAGATACTTTATGTTCCATAGTTATGCATACACTTTATATTCCATAGTTTTCCATATCTTTCTTTTTTCAAAAGTGGTGGCGGGGGAAGTGAACAATGTTACCTGTTTACTTATGTCATATATCAAACGATGATTCATGTCATTCCTGAAATTTCATGGCCAAACTACGGTAGAAGTGCAACGTGAGGTAGCTGTGACATAAAATAGGACCTCTGTTCTGTTAATTAAATTTGTCTTAGTAAATATGCTAACACAGGCTTAGATACTTCTTGATAAAAGATCACAAATACTATGTGATTCATTTTCCATTTCTTTTGTGATTCAGAGATGCAATCTTAAAGTGGGCTGTTAAGACTACCTGTGCTATCCTCTGGAATAAAGCAGTTATAGCCGGAGTGTGGTCTTCTATACTTGAATGAATTTAGAAACAATACTGCTTTTTATATTCAATGAAATAAGGGTTCTTGAATGAGTGGGGTAGGTACAAGAAGCCAGAGATGTAATCAACTGTACTCTATGGACTCATAAGAAAATGAAGAAGAAAACCCCCATGATTCATAAAAGAAGGTATAAAGGTTGCTGGATGATTTAAGGCCAGATTAACAAATCACTGCAATGCAGTTTATGGCTTTAGATAATGGGAGGTCAAACGTATTACCAGCTGACTTAAATTTGATTTGACTGAAAGATAAAACTCCGCTACATGAACCATATTAACTGAAAGCCTCTGCTTTACATTTCTCACTGATGGCACCCTGGGGAGGGAACTTTCTTGGCATTTCACATCCAATTTAAGCACATCATTGATGAAAAGATGGCTAAATTGGTGCGTCATTTTGTAATAAAATATCTTACAAATTGTTTATCTGATCAATGGAGAATGCAGTCTCAAGCTGTTCAGGGCTAATGTGCTCATTGCACTCAAATAGTAAGTTATTGACTGTCAGAGGGACCTGGGAATTTCTAAACTCAGTTCAGGTTTCCTGAATGAGAGCAACATATTGCATCAGAATAGTAGGTTGTAAGAGATTACCTCTGCTAGCTGAATTCTCACTGAAATCAAATAGACGTGAGTAGAGGGCACTAAGCACTTAGCGGGAAATGTTCAGCTTCTCATATGCTCAGGCTGTAGAGGACAGAAAGGGATCTTATTCTTACCTTACTTATGCAGGCTTTACACCACTGTAATTCCACTGACTTTATTTGACAAAGTACTGCAGCGTAAGAGAGGAGGTCATGCCATATGCGTCTTACATATCAAATGTTATTTTCAGAGCTGTAGTGAGACGTTTTGGTGCCTGGGGGAGGGTGGGAGGTATCTGGGGCCTCCTCAGGACCTGAGCCACGTGGAGACTCCCCAGGGAGATGCCTTCTCTTCAGACACAGGCTGAGCCAGCCCTGAGGGGAGCTGGGTGCATGTGTTGTAGAGACAACAGGGAGTCTTCCTGTGAAAGAGCAAGGTAGGGAGGTAGGACGGATACGCATTTTCCCCTCCAGGCCTGGCAGCCATTTTTGCTGGAGCTGATGCCCACTTTGCATCCTAAGGATGGGGAGCCAGCACCATGACAGTCCGGCTGTCCTCAGTCCTGGCCTCACAGGAATGCAGGGTCATGTTATTTATGCACCCTTCTTCCTAGCCATCCATTTGGCATGCTTTGTTACTTCTTTTTTCACTATCATTTTCCCACCAAATGAAGTGGATAAGAATGATTAAGAATGGTTTTCACAAGAAGCAAAACCTCAGGAGGTCTGTCTTTAGTGAGCAAGTCTTCTGTCTCTACAGGTCTGGCCTCATTCACTGTAGATGTGAAAGAGAACAAAGTGTGTGATATAATTTTATTATTTATTTATTTATTTTCCTAGAAATGTTCGATCCACCACAGAAATGACTCACAGACAGAAGGAGACGCAAAACAAAGTGCTTGGTGGATATTTTTAGTGGGAGGAAAGTGCTCTTTTCCCAAGATTGGGGGAAGAAAAGGCTTCTTTCTTTGCAGCTCATGGGTTTAGGACCCTGCAAAGCTGGGCTCACATACTCCTTCTGCATAGGAATTGGTAAAAGATTGGAAAAGAGGTGTAAAGTGCATGTACTAGGAAAGCACCTTCACTGGTGAGATGTAGGATACTCCAAGGTGAGTGCTCCGTGGTCTCTTGTTGAAGCTGCTCCGCTGCGCACAATAGATTTCAACGTTGTTATGCCTACAGGGGAGCACAGCACCACAGGCTGCTGACTTAAGTGTTTATCTGAGAGCTAGAAACAATAGCTTCCTATGCCCTTCCCTCCCAATAACTACTATAATTAAAAAAATTATTGTAATTACTTTATTCAGCCAAAAATGCTAGATCCTGTCCAATGTTGTAATTTCATTTTGTTTGGCTGAAACTGGTAGTTTTGTTAATGGGATACAAATCACATCTCCAGGAGGAGATAGGGTTCTCTTATGCTTAAAGCAGGTATCAGTGACATAGAAAACTCAGTTTGGTCCCCACCAGTGACCCACAGTACTACAGAGGCCAGATGGCCAAAATGCACTCCTTTTTTTCTTGTCTGACTTTTGGAAGTTAAATAGTCCTAGTCCTGCCCAGTACTTGAATGAAAGACCTAGGAAATCACAGAGAGCAGAGGAACAAACCAAAGAATACTGCTTTGTCGCATGGTGAATCTTAGATCAAAAAAGCTGAACAAGTAGATAGATGTAATTTTGACACCCCATGATGGCTTCTGGAAAGCTGGGGAGGAGAGAGGTGTTGCCCAAGTACTGACCCTGATTCTAAGCATGTCTTCCAAATCATATTTTTTTGGCAGAATTTGTCACTAATTTTATCCTCCCTGTGCCCCCGCCCCTTTTGAGGGTGTTCGTCTTCAGGAAAACAGGGGGTTTTGGAAGTGCTAAGAGCTTCTGACTGTGCATGAACACCAATGGTTTCTTTGAGATCACGGTTGTCAGGGCTAGTATGCAAACAAGAAATGGTAGAAAATGTCTTTGAGGAATTTGCTGTTTAGAAATATCTGACCAAAAAAAAAAAGTGTGTTAAATGAATGCCTTTTTGTCAGAATAAGAAATAATGGTAGTTTGGATTTACCATTTTCTTGATCTCAAAGATTGTTAGTATGATGGGTCTATTTTAATTTTGGCATTTACTGTCAGCAGTGAAAGGATATTGATGAAAAATTGCACTGAGCAAAATAAAGCAAGGAAAATGAAGGACGATACTCCTGATGAGCAAGCCCTTTGCTCTGTGGTGTTTTCATCATCCTTAAAGTAATGACCCCCTATTGTTTCAAAAAATGTACAGATCTGTAGATGATGGCAAAAGCAGCAGAAACCTGAGTTTACCAGTTTTTACTCAAAAATACTTTCCTTATGTCCTTGTGTGTTCCTGACATTTGCTCATTTTGGTTTTGTGCAAATGAGAAAAGAGCTCTTTATATGTTACACAAAATTATTCTAGTCTCTTATTAATCTTGTGATATGAGTTGTTCATATGAAGTCACTTCTAAGAACTCTTGAGCATTCATTACCAGTATTACAGACTTTATTTAAAATATTATTTTTACATGCACGACCAAGAATACCAATTTATTGCCTAAGTGCTAGTAAATGATTAATTATTATTACTGTTAGATTAAAATCAGTGTGTTGATCATGTCCTCATAATCAGGGTAAGGAAAGTGTCCTTAAGAAATAAAATAATCCTTATGTTTTACTAGATTATAGAAATCACATTCTTAATAATAGCTAGATCCAGAGCAGCACTTTTCTTGTTCAACAACCGGGTAGTTTTGTGAGTCTGCCATATGATGTCTTTGGAGCCTTTTCCTCACCCAGAGTAATTAAAGCAAAGCCTAAAGCACACACATGAGTAGCTCGGGGAACTGATGATCGTGTCATTGTCATTATTACAAGACATGGTAGTGCCCAAATGCCCAACCGAAATTCTAGTTCTTTTGGTGAAAATGGAGTTGGGATCTTTAAATCTCTCAGTTATCAGAGCAAATCTAATCCTTATTTGATTCCTTTCTTGTCCTAGTTAGGGTGCTTTTCCTGTCCATTAGCAAAGTCATTACCAGGCAGGTGTGGAGTTACCAGGTGGGACAATGGTGACTTTTGAACTACCACTCTGTCCTTCCCAAACATTATATCTATCTGTTTTTTCTAGGTATGAAGCATAGTAAGTGATAACAAAAATGCTCAATCTCATCACCAAAGGGGGGCCATGAAGATGATCAAAGGGCTGGAGAACCTGCTCTATGAGGAAGAACTGAAGGAGTGAGATCTTTTCACCCTGGAGAAGAAAAGGCTCACAGGGGACCCTCATCACGGTATTCCAGTACTTAAAGGGGGGCTACAAAGATGATAGAGGCTCTCTCTTCACAAGGAGCCTCATGGAGAGGACAAGGGGCAACAGGTACAAGTTGTACCAGGAGAGGTTTCATCTTCATATAAGAAAGAAAATTTTCAGAGTGAGAACAATCAATCACTGGAACAACTTCCCCAGGGATGTGATAGAGTCCCCATCACTGGAGGTTTTCAAGATGTGACTGGACAGGGTGCTAGAAAAATCTCATCTAGGTTCCCTTTTCCACGAAAGGTTGGACCAGGTGATCTTTTGAAGTCCCTTCCAACCTGGGCTGGTCTATGATTCTGTCTCACACAGTCATATTTTTTTGCTATCTCTGCTTTTATAGAGTTGTGGAGAGACAATCTGGTACTCTGTACACCTTCACAGTTTGATGCCTTCCTAAACCCATTCAATAAACATGCCTTTTCAGTTAGTTTCCTTAGAGCTATCAACAGACATACCTGTTTGGTGTCACTTTGGCCCAGCTCTTGCTGTTCTCTGTTCTGCTTTAAATAACCTTTCCACCCACACCTACTAGAAAGAAAACTCTGGTTTTGGATACAACTTTTCTTCAGAATTTATTTCTAAAAATATGAAAGAGAATGTGTGTATGGTAGATGCCAGTTTTGTCAACAGCTTTTGGATCTGATCTTTAATTACAGATTACCATGACTACATTGTTTGAGGTTTTTTTTCTGTCAAATGTCTTTTCTGAGTTGTGGACATGCAATTTCTGAAATGCTTCAGAACTTAATGCATGTAGATTAGATAGAGTATGAGTTTGTAAAAGAGAAAAACAGTTCTTTCAAAATATGTTGGCATATATGCTATTCTCATGAAATTTAGTGGATATGCTGGCACTTGTACTGAAATTTATAGTCAGCCTTTCAACACCAACCTACTGGCACTGAACATCTCTTCTGTTGGTTTGCCTGTGGACAGTCGAGTCATACTGAAAATTTGTAAATAAAAAAATAACTGAATTAGTCAATAAGACATGACTGAACAGACTTCATAATGAGATAACTGTAGACCTTCAGGATATGGTGAACTAGTAGAGGTGCAGTGTTATCTCATTACAACACACGTTTTACTAAAGAATAGCATGCTCCAAGGCATATATTTATGCTGCAATACGTTCCTGCCTCAGGCTTGTTTTGAGGTATAAGGCGAAAGGACAAGTAGCTTTAAAACTTGAAAAGTAGATGCCTTTTACTGTAGCTGCATATGTAACATGCAGTTATATTCAATGGTTTATTGAGTATGTTAATTGCGAGCAATAAGGCTGAAAAATGTGTGCCCTAATGAATAGCTTCCCCCCGCCCTCCCGAACTGATGCTGTTCAAAATATTTTCAGAAAGCAGACAAACTCCAAAGAAAGACATTCCAATAGCATTTGGGGACTCAAATGTATGTTGTTCTAAAGTTGCTGCTATAGTAGCAGTATTACGGGATAGTCAGTCAGTCAGAGCAGCAGCTTAAAAGTTACTACCTTTCTCCTCATGATAAGAGAGCTTAGCAAATACAACAGCTGCCCAATCTATTTCATCTCCACTAAGGATAAAACTGTGGCAAAGAAAGCACCTTTTCCAGGAATGAGCAGTTTAACACGGTGGTCTGATTGTTCTTTGCTTCTAGTGTAGTGTAAATCTGGGGTGGCCCAGTGAAATTATCGGAGTGACGTCTTTAAAATCAAGTGCTGTGACAGAGCATCAGATCTGCAATGTGAAACTCACTCTCCATTGAAATCAAGGAGAATTAGAGACTGATCTTGGTGCTGGAGGGACTTCACCTGTGGATATGTTACTAGAAATTATAATGGATTCCAATGAAGTATAGAATTAACTTTCAAAGTCAGTGATTGGGGATTCATGGCAAAAGAGATCTTGTGTGCTTCATCAAGCAGAAGAAAGAACAGAATAATTTCCAAATTTTGAAATGGTATAAAGTAGGAGAATAAAAATAATGAGTGACTAATAGTGGTTCAAAGAAGTGAAATCTGGTAGAAGGGGAATGTAAAACTAAAGATAACTTGTTATTATTTCTATGTTTGTATTACACTGGCATGGAGTAGCCCAAAAGATGTTGCAAGAAGAAATTTAGTGTCCTGAGGAACTTCAGGCCAACACTAAGAAGAAGGTCTGGCTGGGGGCCTGACAAATTAATTGATAAGGGCAGATGCATGGAAGAAGTCATAATA
>WAAD01022373.1:2077-18292 GCA_013389945.1 Fregata magnificens
CGGGAGCAACGGCTGCGGCTCCGCGTGGGCGAGCTGCAACGGGAACGCCGGGTCCCCCTCGAGGCTCGCCGGCCCGCCAAGGAGCCCCCGCCACGGATGGTGGAGCTGCAGCTGCTCGGTGATGGTGGCGAGTGAGGGCTTCCCAGCGGACACCTGGCTCTTCTCCTCCTCTTCCCTGCCCTGGTGCCGCTGGGAAGGTTTGTAAATAAAGATTTTGCCTTTTCTATGAAAAATTGAGGGGGCCAGCTCACGTCCGGGAGAAGGGGGAGCCGGGACAGGATCCCCAAGCTGGTTTTGCTCACCGATCCAGCAGAAAGTGGCTGCAGGGAGAAATAAGCTCCTTTTGTGTTGTTTAAACCAGCTCAGCAGGTGCTGCGCAAGGGCAGGAAGAAGCTGATGCTGTCATGGGGGCTTGGTGTGCGTCGTGTGGGTCTGAGATGTATGGGGCAGCCCAAGCCGCCTTCCCGAGGTGGTTTAGGTCACTGATCAGGCAGAAAACAGGGTCAGGGAGAAATAAATCGGTTTTGTTCCAGATTGGTGAGCTAAAGCTGCTCAACGAGCCCTGGGTGGGAAGACAAGAGAGTTTTGGGGCCTGATACATCTCCAGGACCGGCCCCACAGGCAAGCAGGAGGCCAGCGCTGGGCAAATGTTCCCTTCCTGGCAGCGGGGAGGATTTGGGGCACCATCTGCCCCCTCCAGAAAGGAAAGTGAGTGGGTCAGTCCCCAGAAAATTGCCCTGATCAACCCAGCACCTGCCTGGACCCAAATAATTGGAATTAAGCCTTTAATTTCCGCAGCCGGCATGGCACGGAGGCGCCGGGGCGGGATAGTGAGCGCTAAGACCAGCCTGTCACCCTCATCGTGCTCCAACACCATTAAAAACTTCCCGAAGGAAGTGAAAACCTCCTGATTAGCCCCAAACTGGCCTTGCCAGTTGCCCCGAAGCAATTATCGCCCCAGGCCATCGTGGAGACCCTGGCGTGGCGTGGCTCCTCCTTCTACAGGTTGAGCTTCATGTCCAGGATGGCAGCGTAAATGTCGGGGTTCAGGGGCACGTAGGATTTCTTCTTGTCATCGCGGAAGAAGAGAGGGTCTTTGATGACGTTGGGGTCAAAGCCTTCTTTGACGAGGTTGCCTTTGCACTGCTTGAAGGTCCCCGTGATCTCCAGGGCATCCTGTGGAGATGGATGGTGTCATCAGAAATGGGGGGATGGATGGCGTTACCAGCGTGGGGTGACTGGCGCCGTCCTCAGAAATGGGGGACCCCAGTGCTGTCATCGGCAATGTGGGGGACCAACGCCGTTGTCAGCACGGGGGGATCCAGGTACCATCATTGGAAATGGTGACCCCTGCGTCATCGGCACAGGGGCACAGATGGTGTCGTCAGAATTGGGGGGACCTGTGTGGTGTCATTGGCAGGAGGTGACCACCCATTGGCACAGGGTGACCACCGCTGTCGTGGGAAAGGAGGGACCTTGACGCCATCGTTGGAAAGGTGGACTGACAGGATGACCTTGATGTTGTCATTGATATTGGGTGACCGTTGCCGTTTCCAGAAATGGATGGACAGTGCCATCAACAATGGGGTGACCCTGGCACTGTCACCGGTACTGGGGGACCCCAGCACCATTATTGGCGCAGGATGACTGGCACCGTCATCGGAAACCGGGGGGATGCCAACACACCCATTGGAAATGGGCGCTGGCGCCCGCGCCGCCAAATCGCCCTTTGACCAAAGGACTAATTTGGCAAAGGACGAAAAAAAAATGTCCCCCGGAAGCCACCCCGATGCCTGGGTGAAGCTGGGACCGCTGACCTGGATCCGCACAAAGCGAGGGGCAGCATAGCTGGGCAATGTGTCCCTGGTGAAGGCGTAGAGGTTCTCGCCCTCGAAGCTCGCACCGGCCTTCAGGCGGATGGCCGCCATGCCACACCTCCCCTCGCACCCTGCAAACAACGCCAGAGGGTTATTTTAGGCAACCGAGTCTCATTTTATTCTTCTTGGTGGCCGCTTGGACCATTATGGGGACCTGTTGCATGCCCAAAGCAATGTTGGACACTTATTTTGGGTGGACGTGTCCCACTTCAGCCTTCTTGGAGGCGGCTGGGGCCATGATGGGAGCACATCATGTGCCCAAAACAACAACAGACGCTTATTTTGGGCAACTGACTCCCCTTCTACTCTTCCTGGTAGCCACGTGGGCCGTCACGGAGACATGTCAGTTGCCCAAAACACCATCAGATGCTGCTTTTGGGCAACTGAGTCCCATTTTGCTTTTCTTGGTGGCTACTTGGACCATTGCAGGGGCATGTTGCATGCCCAAAAGAATGCTGGACGCTTGGATTGGGCAACCAATTCCCCCCCCTTAACGTTCCTGGTGGCCACTCAGACCTTTGCCGGAGCCCATTGTGTGCCAAAGCTATGCCAGAAGCTTATTTTGGGTCAGTAAATCCTACTTTAGCCTTCTTGGTGGTCAGTTAGACCATTACGTGTACGTGTTACTTGCCCCAAACAACACTAGATGCTTCTTTTGGGCAACCCAGTCCTGTGTTACTCTTCTTGGTGGCTGTTTGGATCATTGTGGCATTGATCATGAGCCCAAAACGATACCGGACTCTTATTTTGGGCCAGTGAGTCCTGAAGTGGTCAGGCAGTTGGACTAGATGATCATCGTAGGTCACTTCCGTTCTATTCTACTTTAGGCTTCTCGGTGGCTGCTCAGACCATTCAGAGACACATCACATGGCCAAAACATCACCAGATTTTTATCTTGGTCCGACTCACCACCCCACACCACCCAGTACTCACCCGGCACAGACACTCCGTAGACGTTGACCTCCTGGATGAAGTTCACCGTGGCAAGAGTGGCCTCCACCTCCGTCGTGGCCACATTCTCACCTTTCCAACTAGGGAAGAGAAGGGATGAAACTGTGAGGGGGGATTTGGGCTGGCAGGTGGCATTGCCCACGCAGACGTGGGTGTGAGAGCATCAGAGTTACCGGAAAGTGTCTCCCACGCGGTCCTGGAAGTAGACGAATCTTTCATGGTCAATCATGAGGAGGTCACCGCTGTTGAAGAAGGCGTCGCCTTTGACCAAGACATCCCTCAAGACCTTCTTCTCTGTCTTCTGGGAATCGCCAGCGTAGCCATGGAAAGGGGTGTTCTTGGTGATTTTGATGACCAGCAGCCCCGTCTCACCTTCAGGGAGGGAAAGGAGGGTTGGAGGTCGGTCAGCAACTGCCTCAGTGCTGGGGAATGTCACCTCCATGCCCCACCGCATGCTCGGGGATGATGATCCTGTTCTTTGAGGGGTTTCTGGTGGCTTCCAGCCACGAAGATGATGGTGATAAGGACCGAGAGGTGGCTTTGATGCATCTCAATCTGGTCTGCCCCCCTTTCCTCCCAAAAAGGCCCTGATAAAGCTCATCTCTTCTTACCGGAGCGGGCTCGAACGCAGAGACCTCGCTCGTTGCGTATGGGTTCGTCCTCCTCCACATTGTACTTGATCAGCTCAAACGGAGCGAAACTCTGGAGGGCAGAAGAGAGACAAAGAGAGAAGCTGGTGGGTGGAAGAGAAACGCGGGATTAAAAAGAGCGAGAACGCTTTCCTTCCAGTGCCAGGTCCGATCCTCTGTTATTCACTCATTACAACCCACAGAAACACACCCTGCCCCCCCAAATCCCAACATTGCGGGTAGCCACTTGTTTTCCTCCCGAACTAATTGCCCTTTATATTTAAATAAGATTTAATCTAATAGATTCAACCCTTGACCAAACTCATCGTGGTATCTTCCCAATCAAAGACCTGTGGGAGAATGCTGGGCGCTGTGGGAAACGGGTGGAGAAAACCTTATTTTTGCAGCTTTTGCTCGACACGTGGGTGGTTGGGGACTGAGAGGTGACACCGAAGTGGCCTTTCTCAGGGCTGTAGAGATGTCCAGATCACCATGGACTCTCCAAAACCAGACTTTGAGTCAACGCTGTTGAATCAATGTTGGCCAACCGGGTGGAGGGGGTCTCCTTTTGGATGTGAAGAGGGGATCTTGGAGATCCTGCTTTTGTATCAACCCAACTTGATGGAGAGTGTTGGCTTCCCCAGGGAGGTCACCGTTTGTGCCACCATGAAGGGGGTATCCTGGAGCCCCCCACTCATGGCATGAACTCAACTTGAGGTGTGGTATTGGTCTCCCCAAGGCAGGCAACGGTTGTTCCCCCCACCATCATCATCACCAGCAGCTCACCTTGAGGAATATGTTGGCTCTGCCCACGGCCCCGATCTTGCCGGTGTAGTTGATGAAGCCGGCGTTGCCCTCGGTGGCCCCGTAAAACTCCCAGATGGAGATGGGCCCGAAGCGCTGGAGGAACTCATTCCACACCTCTGCCCGCAGGCCGTTGCCCAAGGCCAAGCGCACCCCGTGCTCCCGGTCATTGGGGCGCTGTGGGGTGACAACGGGAGGGACCGTCTTGGTGTACGCCCTACGGCATTGCCGCCCCTGCCCCGGGGTGGGTTTCAGGCTGGTGGGGACTTTACCTTGGGTGTGTTGCAGAGGTAGCGCATGAGCTCGCCCACGTACTGGATGACGGAGACGTTGTAGCGGCGGCAGTCGTCCCAGAACTGGGAGGCAGAGAACTTGGCCCGTAGGACGCAGGTGGCTCCTGTAGGGACACGGCAGGGTGGTAGTTACCCCTCCCCTTTTCCTCTCTTTTTTTTTTCCCTTTCCTCCATCCATCCATCCACCCATCCATCCACCCATCCCTCCATCCATCCATCCATCCATCCATCCATCTCCATGAGTATCTGTCCTGTCCATTCACCCCCACAGTCACCAATTATCTACATAGACACTCTTCTCCTTTTCTGTCTTCTTCTCATCCCACTCTTTCCTTTTCCATCCCTACACTTTTTGTCATCTGTTCATCCATCTAGCCATCCATCCATCCCCCCACTAGTCCATTTATTGCTGGAGATCTTTCTCCTTTTCTCGCTCTTCTTTCCTTTTCTTCCCTCCATCCTCACATTTTTTCCATCATCCTTCAGTCCATCTCCAGAAAAAGGCTGTCCATCCCTATATAAAAAGAACCTCTATCCAATCCATCCATCCATCTCCATAAAACATCCATCTGTCCCATCTCCTTAAAATATCCACCTCCATAAAACATCTGTCCATCCATCTGAAATGTCCACCCATCCATCTACCCATCCCTCACCCATCTATGGACGCAGCTCCCTCTCTCCCGTCTTCCTCTTCCCTCTCCCCACACATTTATCCATCCGTCCATCCATCCATCCATCCATCCATCCATCCATCCATCTCCAACACCTCTGCCTGCCCTTGCCTGCACCCCCTCCCAATGCTGGCCGGGCCACGTGAGGCATGGGGGTACGTACCGACCTCGAAGCACCCTCCGACCCCGATGAGCAGCCCGGCCGAGTGGTAGAGCGGCAGCGTTGTGTAGATGACATCATCAGGCCGCAGGCCACAGAGCCGAGCCAGGTTGGCCACCATCATCAGCTTCAGCTCTGTGATCACCGCTGCCTTGGGCAGCCCTGGGGAGTGGGAGCAGAGGGTGGGAAATGCCCTCCTTGGAGGTGGTCGTGTGGGATGGGAGGTCCTGAGGACGAGGCGTGGGGTGGGAGGGCAAAACCCTTCCCTCAGGGTGGTGGGTCGCCATCCCTAGAGGTCTCCAGACCTCGCTGGGAGGGGCCATGAGGAACCTCATCCAGATGTGCCTGTGTTGATTGGGGTGGGATCTGGTTTGGGTTTGGGGTTGGATGAGGGAGGTCCCACCCCACCCTGTTGGGTTGGATGAGGGAGGTGCCACCCCACCCAGTCCCAACGAGGACAGACCCAGGGACATGGTGGATCTCCATCCCTAGAGACCTCCAGACCTCGCTGGGAGGGGCCATGAGGAACCTCATCCAGATGTGCCTGTGTTGATTGGGGTGGGATCTGGTTTGGGTTTGGGGTTGGATGAGGGAGGTCCCACCCCACCCTGTTGGGTTGGATGAGGGAGGTGCCACCCCACCCAGTCCCAACGAGGACAGACCCAGGGACATGGTGGATCTCCATCCCTAGAGACCTCCAGACCTCGCTGGGAGGGGCCATGAGGAACCTCATCCAGATGTGCCTGTGTTGATTGGGGTGGGATCTGGTTTGGGTTCGGGGTTGGATGAGGGAGGTTCGATTCCACGCCCCGTCCCAACGAGGACAGACCCAGGTACATGGTAAGTCTCCATCCTTGGAGATACCCAACCCTCGCATGGACACATCCAGGAGGAACGTGGCCCAGGTGGACCCACGATGGTTGGGGTTGTCCGCCACAAGACCCCTCCAACCTCCCCAACATCACCTGCACCACCTTGCCCACACAACCCATGGGGGACAACCTCCCTTGGCTCCTCACCCGTTGCACCCAAACCCTCCCAGTTGCCATTCTCCAAGGAGCAGACCCTCCTGCCTTTGGGGTTTGTGTCCCCACAGCCTCACCAGTGGTGCCGGAGGTGTAGATGTAGATGGCCTTGGAGTTGGCGGTGATGCCAGCGCGGTGGTGGGCGGACAGGGGCTCATCGGAGGCCGCTTTGATGGCAGGCAGCAGGGCCTCGACGCCTGGCGTGGGCGACGTGGAGCTCAGGTAGAAGATGCGGATGCCGTCGCGCTGCAGGGCCGGCAGCACCTCCTCCACGGTGGCCTGGAGCTCTGGGGGGACAGGGGGACACGGCCCCAGATTCATGAGCATCCAAGAGGGGAACCCAAAGGGTCAGGGATGGGCATCTGATGTACCCCCAAATGGGCACCCCAATCAGATGGGCACCCCAGGCATCATGGATGGGTGCCCCAAAGATCCCAGATGGGCACCCAATGTACCCCAAATGGGCACCCCAATCAGATGGGCACCCCAGGCATCATGGATGGGTGCCCCAAAGATCCCAGATGGGCACCCAATGTACCCCAAATGGGCACCCCAATCAGATGGGCACCCCAGGCATCATGGATGGGTGCCCCAAAGATCCCAGATGGGCACCCAATGTACCCCAAATGGGCACCCCAATCAGATGGGCACCCCAGGCATCATGGATGGGTGCCCCAAAGATCCCAGATGGGCACCCAATGTACCCCAAATGGGCACGCCAATCAGATGGGCACCCCAGGCATCGTGGATGGGTGCCCCAAAGATCCCAGATGGGCACCCAATGTACCCCAAATGGGCACCCCAATCAGATGGGCACCCCAGGCATCGTGGATGGGTGCCCCAAAGATCCCAGATGGGCACCCAATGTACCCCAAATGGGCACCCCAATCAGATGGGCACCCCAGGCATCGTGGATGGGTGCCCCAAAGATCCCAGATGGGCACCCAATGTACCCCAAATGGGCACCCCAATCAGATGGGCACCCCAGGCATCGTGGATGGGTGCCCCAAAGATCCCAGATGGGCACCCAATGTACCCCTTGATTGGGTAGGGACCCCATCCATCCCAAATGGGCACCCAAAGGACCCCAGGTGGGCACCAGGCGCACCCCAAATAGAGACCTCAATTGGGTGGGCACCCTGAGCATCCTGGACGGGTGCCTCAAGGATCCCAGACAGGGCTGGCACCCGGAGTATCCCATACAGGAGCCAGAGGATCCCAGCTGGGCACTTGAAGCACCCCCAAAAGCGCTCCCCAATCACCCGGGCACCCCGTACATCCCCGAGGGGCACCCTGAGCACCCCAAAGGGGTGTCCCGACTAGACAGAGCCCCATGGGCACCCCAAACAGGCACCCCAAGGATCCCAGCTGGGCACTCAAAGCACCCCAAAAGGGCCCCCATGATCACCCCAGAGAGGTACCCGGAGCATCCCCTAAGGGTGACCTGATCCGATGGGTGCCCCCAGCACCCCAAGGGGCACCCTGAGCCCCCCCCGGACGGGCACCCCAAGGATCCCAGTGGGTCCAGCCTTCTCCTGCCCTGGTTTTTTTTTCTACCTTCTTCTCCGGAAAACGCAGCGTAAAAAAAAAAAAGGACCTTTACCCTGGGAAGGGGCTGGTGATGATTAACCCGTGGCCTTGGCATGGCCAGAGCAGTCCGACACGCTCACCAGGGCATTGGGATGTTGCACACGCGTGTGCAAAGGGCTGCACAAGCAGCCATGACCACGTCGTGCGAGGCGGGGGGGGTTGTGCAAATACGGCCCCAACGTGAACAACCTCTGGCACGCTCAGAGCAAACAGCCCCGCCGTGCCTTGCACCCACACACATGCCGCAGGCGTGTGCAGGAGCATGTATGGGCGCTGACACGTGTGCGAATGCATGCGCAGACACTGACACGTGTGCAAACGCATGCATAGAAAGCAACACACATGGAAATGCATGTATGCGCACCTACACACGTGCAGACACATGCACAGGCACTGACACGTGCAAATGCATGCATTGATGCTGACATACGTGCCAATGCATGTATAGACACTGATACATGTGCCCGCACGGGCATGGACGCTGACACACATGGAAATGCATGGACAGACAGCAACATGCGTGCAGACACATGCATGGTCACTGACACGTGTGCAACTGCATGCAGAGACAGTGACATGCATGGAAACGCACGCACAGACACTGACACGTGTGCAGACACATGCACAAACACCAACACACATGGAAATCCATGCACGGACACTGACATGTGTGCAGACACACATGCAGCCACTGACACATGTGTAAACATGTGCACAGACACTGACACACATGCAAATCCATGTACAGACACTGACACGCCTGCAGACCCATGGACAGACACTGACACACATGCAAATGCATGCACAGGCACTGACATGTGTGCAGACACGTGCACAGGCACTGACGTGTGTAAATCCATGGACAGGCACTGACACAGGTGCAGACCCGCGCCCAGGCACTGACACACATGCAAATCCATGGACACTGACATGCGTGCAGACATGTTTCCAGGCACTGACACCCACGCAAATCCATGCACAGGCACTGACATGAATGCAGACACATGCACAGGCGCCGACACGCATGCCGGCACATGTATAGGCACCAACACCCGTGCAAATCCATGCACTGACATGCATGCAGACACATGCACATGCACTGACATGCATGCAGACACGCGCACAACCACTGACACACGTGCAGACACATGTACAGACACTGACACCCCTGCAAATCCATGCCCAGGCCCTAACACGTGCAAATCCACGCACAGACACGTGTGCAGACACATAGACAGCCACTGACACGCGTGTAAATCCATGGACAGACACTGATACGCGTGCAGACCCATGCACAGACGCCGACGTGAATGCAGATGCACGCGCAGGCGCTGACACGCGTGCAGACGCATGCACAGACACCGACACCCGCGCAAATCCATGCACAGGCGTTGACACGCGCGCAGACGCCTGCACAAGCACCGACATGCACAGACACCGCCCCGCCTCACCCCCTGCGCACCCCTTCCGACGCCACACACGCGTGTGCACCGCACAGCTGCAAGGGAAGATGCAACCAGCGGCTGGGGAGGAGGGGAACCACCCGGACGCTTGGGTCCTCTCAGCACCCCAAATTTCCCCCCACCCTGGGTGGGAGCCACTCACCGGGGCTGGCGAGGATGACGGTGGCCTGAGCGGCGGCGAGCGCGTGCTGCAGCGCCCGACCCCGTACGTTGCAGTTGAGACAAGCCATGAGGCAGCCCAGCTTGGCCAACGCCAACCAAGTCCAGACGTAGGTGGGTTCGTTGGGGAGGAAGACGGCGACGGTCCGACCCGGCTGCAGCCCCAGGTGCTGGGAGAACACCCGGGCAGCCTGATTGCTCCGACGCTCCATGTCCTTGTAGGTGTAAACCTCATCCTGGAAGCGGAGCAGGGGCCAGCGGGGCCGGCGGCGAGCGTGCTCCTGGAAGACGTCGAGGAGGGTGACGGGGGGTTGGCGGTTCAAACGCCACCGGCATCGTACCGATGACCGCACCAAGCCGACGAAGGCCACCAGGTCAGCCCAGAAGAAGGGGACCAGGCGAGCGGCCGCCGCCGGCACCAGCAGCAGCAGCAAGACCAGCCCGGCCGCCACCGCCGTGACAGCCCCCGGCACCGGCATGGTCACGGGGGTGCCAGTCCCCAGCGGCACCCGCTAGGTGCTATTGGCCAAGGTCCGCCCCAAGTGCACCTTGCCCTGGTTGCCGGCACCCAGCGGGGCTTTGCCGTGTTTGCTGGTGTTGCTGGGAGTAGGGTGGTTTGTTTTCTTTTCTTTTTCCCCCCCCCCCCTCTCTTTTCTTTTCCCTGCGGTAGGAGCCCTGCCCGGGGTGTGGAGCGGCACCGCGGGGGCGGCTTGCCCTGTTTATCTCCCCGGCTGACCGGCCAGCTGCCTGCCTGCCCGTCCCTCCTGCCTCTGCCCCTTCCTTTGGCAGAGGAAGGGCGCTCGTCCGTCTGTCGGTCCTGCTGCCGTTTGGATCCTTCTGGCTACTCACCGATGCTGTACGGTTGCCGTCCAGCCACGCAGCCAGGCTTCGCTGGCACCCGCCTGCATCCACCGCACCAATCAGTGTGGAAACGTTAGTTGTCCATCAGTGTAGCTAGCTCCTGTCTGTCTGTCTGTCTGCCATCCATCTGTCCACCTAGCCACCTACCTATTCATCTACGTCATCTGGCTACCATATCCATTTATCCATCCATCCATCCAACCATTCAGCCACCCCTCCATCTATCTAACCATCCATCCATCCATCCTTCCATCCATCTGTCCGTCCATCCATCCGTCCAGCCAGCCAGTCAGCCAACCATCCGTCCATCCATCCCTCCATCCTTCCAGCCACCCACTCGTGGCTTTGGGTTAAGGGTTGAGGTCTACGAGGAGGCATCTCTGTGAGCAGCCCCTGCTCCATCAGGGGCTTGACACGCTGCATGGAGAACGCAGGCACGCCTGGGTCCCCCATGGGACGGGTGGAGGTCCCTGTGCAGCCCCCCCATGTCTCCATCCAACCCCAACATCTCCATCCAACCCCCAATGTCTCCATCGATCCAAACCCAGTGTCTCTATCCAACCCCAACATCTCCATCCGATCCCATCTCCACCCAGTCCCCTGGGCATCTCCAGCTGACCCCAAACATCTCCAACACCTCCAGCTGACCCCAAACGTCTCCAGCTGACCCCAAACGTCTCCAGCTGACCCCAAACATCTCCAACACCTCCAGCTGACCCCAAACGTCTCCAGCTGACCCCAGACATCTCCAACACCTCCAGCTGACCCCAAACATCTCCAACATCTCCAGCTGACCCCAAACGTCTCCAGCTGACCCCAGACAACTCCAACTGACCCCAAACATCTCCAACATCTCCAGCTGACCCCAAACGTCTCCAGCTGACCCCAAACGTCTCCAGCTGACCCCAAACACCTCCAACACCTCCAGCTGACCCCAAACATCTCCAACACCTCCAGCTGACCCCAAACGTCTCCAGCTGACCCCAAACATCTCCAACAGACTCCAAACGTCTCCAACACCTCCAGCTGACCCCAAATGTCTCCAACACCTCCAGCTGACCCCAAATGTCTCCAATACCTCCAGCTGACACCAAATGTCTCCAACACCTCCAGCTGACCCCAAACATCTCCAGTTGACCCCAAACACCTCCAGCTGACCCCAAACACCTCCAACATCTCCAGCTGACCCCAAACATCTCCAGCTGACCCCAAACATCTCCAGCTGACCCCAAACATCTCCAGCTGACCCCAAACATCTCCAGCTGACCCCAAACATCTCCAGCTGACCCCAAACATCTCCAGCTGACCCCAAACATCTCCAGCTGACCCCAAACATCTCCAGCTGACCCCAAACATCTCCAGCTGACCCCAAACATCTCCAGCTGACCCCAAACATCTCCAGCTGACCCCAAACATCTCCAGCTGACCCCAAACATCTCCAGCTGACCCCAAACATCTCCAGCTGACCCCAAACATCTCCAGCTGACCCCAAACATCTCCAGCTGACCCCAAACATCTCCAGCTGACCCCAAACATCTCCAGCTGACCCCAAACATCTCCAGCTGACCCCAAACATCTCCAGCTGACCCCAAACATCTCCAGCTGACCCCAAACATCTCCAGCTGACCCCAAACATCTCCAGCTGACCCCAAACATCTCCAGCTGACCCCAAACATCTCCAGCTGACCCCAAACATCTCCAGCTGACCCCAAACATCTCCAGCTGACCCCAAACATCTCCAGCTGACCCCAAACATCTCCAGCTGACCCCAAACATCTCCAGCTGACCCCAAACATCTCCAGCTGACCCCAAACATCTCCAGCTGACCCCAAACATCTCCAGCTGACCCCAAACATCTCCAGCTGACCCCAAACATCTCCAGCTGACCCCAAACATCTCCAGCTGACCCCAAACATCTCCAGCTGACCCCAAACATCTCCAGCTGACCCCAAACATCTCCAGCTGACCCCAAACATCTCCAGCTGACCCCAAACATCTCCAGCTGACCCCAAACATCTCCAGCTGACCCCAAACATCTCCAGCTGACCCCAAACATCTCCAGCTGACCCCAAACATCTCCAGCTGACCCCAAACATCTCCAGCTGACCCCAAACATCTCCAGCTGACCCCAAACATCTCCAGCTGACCCCAAACATCTCCAGCTGACCCCAAACATCTCCAGCTGACCCCAAACATCTCCAGCTGACCCCAAACATCTCCAGCTGACCCCAAACATCTCCAGCTGACCCCAAACATCTCCAGCTGACCCCAAACATCTCCAGCTGACCCCAAACATCTCCAGCTGACCCCAAACATCTCCAGCTGACCCCAAACATCTCCAGCTGACCCCAAACATCTCCAGCTGACCCCAAACATCTCCAGCTGACCCCAAACATCTCCAGCTGACCCCAAACATCTCCAGCTGACCCCAAACATCTCCAGCTGACCCCAAACATCTCCAGCTGACCCCAAACATCTCCAGCTGACCCCAAACATCTCCAGCTGACCCCAAACATCTCCAGCTGACCCCAAACATCTCCAGCTGACCCCAAACATCTCCAGCTGACCCCAAACATCTCCAGCTGACCCCAAACATCTCCAGCTGACCCCAAACATCTCCAGCTGACCCCAAACATCTCCAGCTGACCCCAAACATCTCCAGCTGACCCCAAACATCTCCAGCTGACCCCAAACATCTCCAGCTGACCCCAAACATCTCCAGCTGACCCCAAACATCTCCAGCTGACCCCAAACATCTCCAGCTGACCCCAAACATCTCCAGCTGACCCCAAACATCTCCAGCTGACCCCAAACATCTCCAGCTGACCCCAAACATCTCCAGCTGACCCCAAACATCTCCAGCTGACCCCAAACATCTCCAGCTGACCCCAAACATCTCCAGCTGACCCCAAACATCTCCAGCTGACCCCAAACATCTCCAGCTGACCCCAAACATCTCCAGCTGACCCCAAACATCTCCAGCTGACCCCAAACATCTCCAGCTGACCCCAAACATCTCCAGCTGACCCCAAACATCTCCAGCTGACCCCAAACATCTCCAACACCTCCAGCTGACGCCAAACGTCTCCAGCTGACCCCAAACATCTCCAACCGACTCCAAACGTCTCCAACACCTCCAGCTGACCCCAAATGTCTCCAACATCTCCAGCTGACCCCAAATGTCTCCAATACCTCCAGCTGACACCAAATGTCTCCAACACCTCCAGCTGACCCCAAACATCTCCAGTTCACCCCAAACACCTCCAGCTGACCCCAAACACCTCCAACATCTCCAGCTGACCCCAAACATCTCCAGCTGACCCCAAACACCTCCAACACCTCCAGCTGACCCCAAACGTCTCCAACTGACCCCAAACACCTCCAACACCTCCAGCTGACCCCAAACGTCTCCAGCTGACCCCAAACATCTCCAACATCTCCAGCTGACCCCAAACATCTCCAGCTGACCCCAAACACCTCCAACACCTCCAGCTGACCCCAAACGTCTCCAACCGATTCCAAACATCTCCACCTGACCCCAAACATCTCCAGCATTTCTCCTTTCATTGTAAAAATGGGGAAATCAGCCTATCAGGCGTTGCCTTTATTGGTGCACCCACGTGGAAAACCCACCCCAACAAAACTTGCTCCTTTCCCCTCCGTTTTCTTGGAAGCTGGCCTCAATCTCAGCCCTTTCCAAGCAGGACCAGCCCACCGCCGAAGCATTTTGCCCACCCCACGCCCCTTCTCCCATGCGAACGGTCACACAAATAGGTTTTCCCTACTCGCCAGCAAAAAAAAACCCCCCAAAAAACGCCAAGGTTTGCCGTTTAAATCCCCGACCTGGGTGTGAGCGTCTGGCACGCTGCTTCTTGACGGGATAATTAACCTTTCTGCTAATTAAAAAAAAAAAGAACGAAACAGGTTGAGCGCAGCCTCACCGCCGTGTCGCTCACCTTTGCCTCCGATTCGCAACCCTGGGTGTTCACGGGCTATAAAATTATCGTGAGGATCAAATGATTTTTTTTGGCAGCTGCTGGGAGTCTCGGGGCGAAACACGCCGGGTGTTGCCCTTTGCTCAAGAAGGTTTTGCAATTGCGCGGTCATCGGTTTATCGGGGTTGGTGTCACCGGAGGCAAAGTGCCACCGCGGTGAGGGGGACGTTGGCCTGGGGTTAGGCGGTGGGTCCCGGGGTGGACCCGCGCCCAGCCGTCCCCACCAGCGAGGTCCTACCTTGGGGATGTCCTGAAGGAGATTATTTGGGGGTATGGCGGGGGGGAAGATGGTCCCCTGTCCCCATCCCGGTGCCCCCTGCCCTGTCCCCATATTCACCTCCCCGTGTCCTGCTCTGTGCCACCAGCCTGCAAGGGACACGAGGCCGGTCGGGGGCTGCTGGTGGGGGTCCTGTCCCCCCTCCCAGGGCCACCAAGCCCCTGGGCAACGTGTCCCCATCATCCCCAATCGCTCACTGAGGATGACGGTCACCATCGTTGGGGACGTGGGGTGGGAGAAGCCAGGTCCTGCCATGGGGGATGTGGGACTGGGAGGAACTGGGAGGCACTGGGAGAGCCCAGGCTCCAGCGTGGCTCTTTCCTGGCCTCACGGTTGGAGGTACAAGAGGAGGAGAAGTGGGTGTAGAGTCACTTTCGGTTCCCCTTGGGGACAGGATGACACGAGGCCACCTCCCGCTCCAGGTGGCACTTGCGGTTCCCAAGGGGGGGTGGCAGACACAGGGGACTTCATAGGTGGTCCCTGACGTACGGAGCATCGCACGTGGTGGCACGCACGGGGTGACACCCCTTGGGTGCCACACACGGACCGTGACAGGGTGTCACGTGTGGCCCCCATGGGGTGTCACACGCAGTCCCCAAAGGGGGGGGGGGATGTCACACGAGGTCCCCAATGGGGTGTCAAACAGGGGACGTCACACGGGGTCCCCAGTGGGGTGTCAGACTTGGGACGTCGCGTGTGGTCCCTGAGGGGGTGTCACACGTGAGATGTCACATGCAGTCCCCTAAGGGGGGGGGTGAGGAGGGGGATCACACAAGGTCCCCAAGGAGGTGTCACACGTGGGGTGTCACATGTGGAGCGTCACACGGGGTCCCCAAGGGGATGTCACACAGGGTCCCCAAGGAGGTGTCACACGTGGGGTGTCACATGTGGAGCGTCACATGTGGAGCGTCACACGGGGTCCCCAAGGGGGTGTCACACATGGGGTGTCACACGGGGTCCCCAAGGGGGTGTCACGCGTGGGGTGTCACACGTGGGATGTCACACGGGGTCCCCAAGGGGGTGTCATGCGTGGGGTGTCACACAGGGTCCCCAAGGGGGTGTCACACATGGGGTGTCACGCGTGGGGTGTCACACGTGGGATGTCACACGTGGGATGTCACACGGGGTCCCCAAGGGGGTGTCACACATGGGGTGTCACACGTGGGATGTCACACGGGGTCCCCAAGGGGGTGTCACACGTGGGGTGTCACGCGTGGGGTGTCACCCACAGTCCCCACAGGGGGGGTCATGTTTGGGGCAACCCACGTCATACCTGGGGGGGTGGGGGTGGGGGTGACACACTTAGGGCACGCAGTCCCCACGTGAGTGTCCCCCGCCGTCCCAAAACGGGGTGGAACGAGGAGCAGGGACCCTCAGCACGGACCGGGGTGGGAGAGGACACACACAGGGTGACCGGGGCGGGAGGAAAGCCGTGGCAAAAAAAGAAAAAAAAAAAA
>WAAD01022374.1:1523-25892 GCA_013389945.1 Fregata magnificens
GTAGCTGGTTTTGATTTGGTGTTTCCTTCCCCCCCTGAGATGGAATCCCAGGTTAGCCACAGATTTAAGCTAGACCTGTCTAGACTCCTTCTTATAGACAGCTCCAAAGGCTTTTATGTATATAAAAACCAAACCAAAACCCCAAACACCAGGCTTTATTATAACTAAAGTACGTAAGTTTTCAAACAGAGAAAACGTAAAATGATTAGCTGGAGAATATAGAAGAAAAAGGGGTTTCTGAACAGCTTGCCCTGCTCACTATGTCCCTACATTACAGGTCCTTGTTTCCAGTGTAATCAATGACTTCTTGAGTTACAGCAAGCTCTGTATACTCCCTGCCAGTCCCCAGAAGATTTTCATCCCATTTCCTCTGAGGCCTATGTGTCTGCTCCTTGCTCTTCTCAGCAGGTTCCTTCCTGGATTAGGCTGCAGATCTCCAGCTCTCTGCCCTGAGTCCTCCTCCACTTGCTCAGATCCCACAGCCATTGGAAATGTCTCTCCATGAGGACGACCTCAGGGAGGAGCGATCTGTCTTCATTGTAGGAAGATGTACCTGACCCAGGTACTTCTCAGAGGAAGGAAGGTAGCATACACACTTGGAAAAAATGAAATAGATGCTCTCCATCAGACTGCTATTATCTATTTGACACAGAGTATGTTTGTAGCTGTTTTAAGTAAGTACATTCTCATGTTAACTGTAAATGTCTTTCAAGCAGTTTAGCTAGGAGACTCTGGTACCCAGAGTGTTGTAGGTCAGGGACTGTGCTTCCTCTCTGCTGAAAAAAAAGATCATCCTACAACATGACTCCTTAGACAACTGTTTACATGACCCCAAACATTTTTTCTGTATCCCTAATTCTTCACTATCTGGTTTCTATCCTTTCAGCTCTGCTTTAGACCACTTTCCCCAAGCCAGGTCCTTTTCTTCCATTTCTAGAAGCTTTTAATGAACAACTGCTTGCAAGGTTCCTCACAGGAAATGAAGTCTGAAATGATATGCTTAATTGTCTGTACAGGAAATGAGACACATTAGAGGAGCTGGGTATTAAGGAAATATCTTTCCATCTACCTTGCACATGGACAATTGAATCAACCATTACTTTTGCTAATGAAGAACTGTATGGAAAATCCTAGAGAAGTCCCACATTTCAGGTCATTACTAACAATAATAGAAGCTTTAGTTAAAGATAAGGCTCCTGCAAGAGGTTTGATCTTTGAGTAGTATATGGAAGTGTCACGTAATAGCTTTGAAGTAAGTGTGGAAAATGGAAAAAAAATGGAAAAACAAATATGAACTTAAGAAGCAGGGAGAAAGAGTCTGGAACAGGATCTCATTGATTTTGTTAACATTCATAATAAATGCAATAAAATAGTTTACCAATGGCATCCTACTGAGAAAAATATATAAACAATAAGTTTTATGTTAAGAAATTGTGCTGAATTTGCCTTTTTCCTTGTGATGTTATGCTCAACTGATTATCCGTAATGACTCAAAAGCACTTTGGCAAGTCTGGGCTGCATTTTTTGCTCTGTGTTTCAGGAATTAATTTACACTGACTGCATAAAAATGCTTCCTGTTTGCTAATGATTAATTTATTAAGTATTCCACATTGCTCTTTATCAGTACATGGACCCATCTCTCTGCCATCTGCAAACTTTATCAGTATTGATTTTATGTTTTCTACAGGATCTTCATAAAAAGTGTAATAGAGTCAAAAGCCAAGAACTTATCCTAGATAATAAATTCCCTCACTGATTTCCTACTTATAATTATGTCAAAAGATCAATCAGTTAACCAATTTTTCAACTCAGTGTAAGCCATACTAGTTTTACTTCTTTCCATTTTTAAATACAAAGTGGGGCTGTTGCATGTAAAGCTTTACAAAAGTACATTGTATAAAAACAATTAAATTGTATCACCAAACTTGTAATATTAATAAAGATATTCATATGTATTTAATCAGAAAGAATCTATTTTCTGCAAGCCCACATTATAACTTCCCTTTTACAAAGAAACCTAGATTACTTTCTATGGTAGCATAAATAGGATTCCAGATTTACCTATAGTGCATGAGACAGATTCCACCTTTTGTTAAATGTGAGTAGAATTTTAAATATGAAACTTTGGTAGGTGCGTTTTTAAAAACTTTAATAAGGGGAAGAATAGGTTCTTTTAGAATACTAGTCATTTCAGCTACTTTACATGTTTACAATAGCTGAATGGCAGCATAGAGCTGCCTGTTTTGCTCATCATACAGGGATCTCTGCTTGTTGCCCAGCTCAGATGAGGAAGGATGCCCTGTAGCTGTCTACACAGGATCCCTGATAACAACAGCTGAGGAGAAGGTGGCCGTATGTGTTACAAGGCATGAAGAAGGACCTGGGTAAAACATGGAAAAAGCTAGTGAAGAACGACAGAAATTGGATGGAGATGACTGTCTTTGACTCTACCACATTTGTTGGCTCTCACTGGCCACCGATCAAAACCCTGTGGACTTTTCCCTAGACTTCTCTCTCGACTGCTCTAGGGCGTCCCATTGATGTAATCATCCTTCATTTCGGTTACACAATTGAATTACTCTGCCAGAATCTTTCCATCTTCTTTTAGTAATTCCTGATACTTATTCCTGAGAACATTACACGTTAAATAGTGTGAAGCTTAAGAGCTATGCAAAAGAGCAGCCGGGTCTTCTGATACACTATCCCTCTAGGATCATATTTACAAAATAAAAAGGAACAAGTTTCCCCACTGGTCATTCCTTTTTTTCCTTAAGGAACAGATTAAGGTGTCTTCTGCGCTACTTCAGAGAGATGATAGTGTTTATACGGCAGTAGAGAGGCACTGCTTGGCACAAGATGCCTAAAATAATCACATTTTTTGAGAACAAGTATTTTAAAATACAGAAATTATTTCACATGGATGGTAAGAAAAAGACGTTGACTTTGTATTGACAAATGTATTTAGTTAAGCTGTTAAAAAATATGCAGATCATACTGCGGTATTTCCCATAATCAGCAAACCTTTTCTATAATGCTAACTAACCCCGGAAGTATTATTTAATGAATTTTTTTATTCTTTAAGAAAAACTGTATGATTATTATTGCTATCATCATCATCATCATCATTTATCCTTTTAAAATATTAGCAAACTTTCTGCTAGGGAAAAAATCAACTCATTGTAGAAATGGAAATTAATTGATAAAATGAATTTAAAGATCATTAAGATATTTTCTCATTCAAAAGTCTTGAGTTTGCACTTTTATTCATGCATATAGGGTCTTTTTCTAATTATCACAGGATCTTTAGAAGTTCTCTGTCTAGAACACATGAAATGCAACAAAAAAGTGCTTATGTTGGAGAAAAATATATTCTAAAAAGTCCATTAAATATAATTTGCACTTAACTGAAATATACAAAAAAATTAAGGTGACCCTAGGAATGTGTGCACAGAAAGCTTGCCTTCTTTTAGCTCATGGCAATAAAAGGTACAAAATAAATAAAAGTCAAGATTTTTCTCATTTACCAAACAGGAAAACTGCACAGTATGTTTCTTATACACTGAAATACTGTTCCAAGTTATGACAAATCTGGCTTTGGAAAGCAATTTATTTCTTTTAGAAATCTGTTTTGACACACTTGGGAGTCAACTTTCAGAGTTTGTGCCTGACAGCTTTGGTTTCCATGTCCTTTTTTATACTGTAATCTGAAGGTGACACAGCAAAGGTGTATGTATCCTGGTGTTGGTTTTGATTGTGTTTGAATTATGCGTCACCCAAAGGCTTCCTGAGAAGGGCAGTGTTGTATTTAATAAATGTATGCTCTTGGTTTATAAAAAAATAAGAGTTGAGCATTACTCATAGAGGGCAAGTGTAGCCATTGTTAAAGCCTTCCTTCCCTTTTTAAGAATGTAAAAGAAAATTGCTTAAAGAATTGTGCAGGGATAAATACTTCATCTAGAAGATTGATTTAGTTTCTGCATTTTTACCGGATAGGCAAACCGTAGGAGCGAAGAGTTTTGTGGCTCTTGTAAGTGCTTTAGGAAGTGCCTGAAAATCACACCTTCCCATCTCCCCAGTGCTGTGTCTCGTGTCTGTAGCACAATAGATAATGTACTCACTTGTTTCATAGTGTATTAGCTTACTTTATTACTATAAAATATTGCACTATATTACAAATCACCACGTCACAACGTCTACACAATGTACTTTGACAACAGATTTGGAAACCCAACAAATGCTGTTTAATAGGACATTACATTATACTGAACCAACAGAAACATTGTTCAACACATTTAGACTAAACTTTAGACATGCCTCAGTACACAAGCACAGGTTGTGTGGTACCTTTTTAGAGCCCAGCTCTGTAGTTCTCCCTCCTTAGACTGAGATCTCCCAGATCTCCTCTGAAGAAGGCTAGGTTCACTCAGAGCCTAGACTATGGGCAATTAGGAAAAAACCAAGTTTCTTCATGCCCCAGTATTGCAGTAGGTTCTCCCATGTACCATGCTTGGGAGGTATTTGGCCTCAAAAGATGCCATTTTTCACTGAGATACACAGTCCAAGATAACCTGGTTAGTTTTCTGATAATACTGCTTGCAAGAACAGAGGAGAAAATTCTGTGGCCTGGCCAGATTCCAGTGTAGGCAAGACAAAAAATCTGTTTTCTCAAACAAACTTTTCTTCAATTAGTACTAATTCATTCACTAATATCAGTAAGACAGAAACCAGCCTGTAGTGCTGCCAACAGACCTCTTGGGTTCTAGCAGTGATGTGGGCTGCAGCTGCCAGACACAAACGCACCCTGCACTCCTCAACAGAGGCAAGTAGTTGCCTGTCCTGAAGGCAGAGTTCTTGCAGCTCTGCACAGAGTGTAGGTGCATGGCGAGTCTCTGGGTAGACCTAATAATGATAATGTCTGACTGCTTACTGTATGTAGCCTCATCTTGGGCATAAGAATTTAATGGCAAAATAGCCATTGGAGCAACAGTAGTTACCTCTTTATGACATGCAATGATGAGAATCTATGCCTACACACTTGTATTCCTTTTTGCCAAAAGGTCTTCTAAAGGGACCTATTTCTCCAGTGTGCAGACTAAGTCCTCTTAACGTCCACAAGAGTTAGGCACGCACATCCCTAGGAGAAGTGTCCCCATAAGTTTTAATAGAAGCACTGTTCAAATTTAATACAGACCATATAAGCCTACATCAGAAAACAGTTTCACCAATAATAAAAGTACTTTTGAAACAAAATGCTTGCTAATAGTCATTAAAAACCTTCTATGCAATATATGTGAAAGATTGTCTAATGCTTTGCAGAATTATCCACAAATGTACCACACAGTGCACAAACATTAATAAGAAAGAAGCAGCAAAACCATAACACTACCACTTGGAAAGGCAATGCAATTAATACTACTTCCATTAATACAGTGTAATAGCTACTAACTATTATTGATGTATATTTTTTCAGGAATCCATATTCATTAAGGAGGTCTACAGTTGCTTTTTCTTTTATTCAGAAATATGGAAGCAATTGCACACTGTTTCACTGCTAATCAGAGCTATACAAGAAAAGATATGACATCTAATCAGTGTGAATTTTAGGATAACTGGTCTCCTGCCACGTCTCTCTGTTCAAATTTGTCATTCCCTGTGCTGCTGAGAGGTTATCATTTCTCTTACTAACAAGATTTAGATTGAATCCCTTCATAAACTAGGCTATATATGTAACTTATTTTTTAGTTTACCTGCTATAACATGTAAAATATTTATTAAAATAGATCTTATATCAGATGATTACAACAAGATGCTTAAAAATATTTCAAGTTAATTCAAAGTATAAAACAGTCTCAATGTGTAGGACAAAAAGGATGTAAATAATTTGAAGGTTACTAGGAGAGTACATATCTCACAGCTAAAAATATGATACCCTGTAAGGTGAGACATGCCTTGTAAAAACGAATCTGGAAAGCAGTGCTTCCAGGATTTATGTTAGTATAATAGCAGTATTTCTTGTATGGTAACAGTATTTTCTGAAATCTTTCAGAGATTTTATTTCTCGAATTAACATAGAAAAGACAACTGCCCCTCTCACAAGGATGTTATGAAACTATCTTGCACAAAATAGATTTCTGTGTAAGGAAGGTAGGAAGGGACAAGTGGCCAAGGCTGGGGGTGGGGAGAAGGGCAACAGGACATCTAACAGCAAAGTCAATGAAGTGGACAATGTAGCATGACTCACAATAATTTTGATCATTAAATATTTCTGGCATTACTAGCTAAGAACAGCAACAAAAATGAGCAAAAAAATGAAACAACTCAAAAACCAGCATGAGAAGGATACGTTTACAGAGAACTCATGCTGAGGAAACTGTTGAATTTATGATGTCATATAAAAGCTCATAATTTTGAGATGGAAAGAAAAAAGGTCAGCTATGAACCTTTGTTTTCCATCGGTTTTAAAGCAGACAGACCCAGGAACAACCGAGCACTTCATAGAGGGATGGCAAGGCAAAATGGTGTGATAAATCAGAAAGAGAAAATTGAAAGAGGATGTTTTAGCAGCATGTTGGACAGAAGTTTATGTCATTGACTTCTAGGTGTCAATGGTTCACACAGTTCACTTCAAATGGGTCAGTGGTTCACTATTAGGTTCATGTGTACATTCCCTTTGTGGGATTAAATGTCCCTTAAACTCACAAACAAGAGATACATGTGCCATTTAAGAATACAGCAGGGCTAAAAGTGCAGATGTTGCCAAAGGGATCTAAGTTCCTCTCAATATTAGAATAGTCTTAAGAGATGGGAGAAAAGGGATCAGGACCAAATGTACAGTTGGAGTAACTGTCTGGAGAGGAGAAAGTATGGCAAGAAGCAAGAGAACTATCAGACCTTGTATCTCCCAATATCTCTTGTCAGACACAACAGAAAGAAGCATACCTTCATGAACAAAGTAAGCAAGAACAGGCTGCTATGAATTCAGAGTACCCGTAAGAAGCAATTAAACCAAGACTGGGTTCCTTTAGGAAGCGACTGAAAGGATAAAATTCACCAATGAGTCAGGGATGTAAAAGAGTAGAGACAGAAGGATGATAGAAAACCTCCATAAGTCCCAAATCAAAAACCTATGCCATCCTCCTAACAATTTTATTTCTTCAAGCCCTCCGTATTGTTGACTAGAAAGTCCTGAATTGGGGATGAGCAAGCCATGAGATACAGGGTCTCCACTTTGTACCAGGTACTCTCTTAGTATTTTGAATGAAGAACTGTAGAAGCAGAGTCAAATCTCTAGAGACCTCAGTGGTGGCCTGAGGTCGTGGAACCAGGAGATCAGAACTGCCTGGGCCAGACTAATGTTAGCAGGGTGATGGTGCTGCCTGCAGCTTTATGTTGTGCGGCTTTCCCAAGACAGAAGACAACTTGGAGAAAAAGAAGTATGAGCTTTCCTGACCAGAGGAATTGAAAGACACCTTACAGCAAGCCTGGATAAAAAAAAAATATTTCACCTCTGTGGTAGAGAGGTAAATCTGAGATCAGTCCATGGAAAGGGCACTGAGGATGTAGTATTCCTTCCATTGAAGTCTGCTTATTTTGAGGGGCTAGGCTTATTCACTAGAATATGCAGAGATTTTTTTTTCGTGAAATTTCTGCCTGTTTTGGAAATTGCTGATGCTTCATGTGATGTACTGGTATCTGTTAGCAGTCTTAAGGAGTTATAAACTTCTACCGGGGTTTATACAAATTCTGAGAAAGATACTTAGACATCCTTTTATTCTCACAGTTTACATCTACATAGTTAAATTCCCCTTCCCCATCTTGACTGTTTGTGCATTGCATGTGGCCCACGCTATCTCCTGTATTGTGTCAGGGTGAAACGGGCTGCTGGCTTATTCCAGTCCCATCCCAGGAGTGGGCTAACAATTAACCAGTATGGACAGTGCGCCAGTTCTCTGGCTCCGTTTCATACTAACAGTCCCAGTTTCTCAGAGCCTGTTTGGATTCGACCACTATAAAATTGCTGTCTGATATAGGAACTTTGTCAGGCTCCCACTTTTTGCATTTAGTTTTAATGTTTCACTCACAGCACTTGTTTAGGAGTTGCCATAGCTTCATGAATCAGTCCTGGGTTGTCTTCAGGTTTCCTTAACAACAGTATTTCAGACATAGTCTTGATGGATCTACATTTGAATGTGTCAGTTCTTTTTTAGACAGGAACACTTTTGGGGCTGGGCTTCTGTCTACAGGTTCATATATTTCAAAGGTACTTTCCAAAAGAAATGGCATATATCAGGTACTTGGATAGCTCATTTAGTAGAACATGCCAAAACCAATTTTTGATGTCCTTGTTAGTGAATATTTTGCTCTACATAAATTTGGTACATACTGCTTCAACCACTTAGTGCTGTTTTTCAGTAGTTCTGGACTAATGCAGAATTTCTACTCTATCCACATTCAGAAACACTGATTTTTGAGAGCTCTTCCACACTATTTCAGCAGCCGATACTCAGTGCAGACTGCTGCAGAAGCTGAGGATGAAGTGTGAAGGCTAAAGCAAAGCTGGAAAGGGGTAAATCCATTTGGGTAACAAACACTTTCATATCTTTTTCTTCCTTTCTTTTTTTTTCTATTAATTTTTCCTTTTTTCTTAAGGCAACACTTTTCCACCATCTTTTCTTTTAATTTTATTTTTTTCCAGTATGAACACTTCTGTCAGCTTATAGTAATCAATAGAAACTATATGGCTGGTCAGCAAAAACAGATGCAAAGAAACCAAACTAAGCAGCACATCTGTGTTTAGCAAAGAACCTAACTAATAAACAGAAAGAAGACTGTAAGATCTGTAGCCATAGAGTATTACAGTTGTCATCTAAACAAGTGCCGCTTAGTATTTTCTTAGATATACAATGATATTACTGCCATGATTTTTTTTTTTAACAAGCAGGTAGATTACTACTTCTGCTTTAGAAATTTTAAAATGAGTACACTACAAATTCAGTGGGTCTTCCTCAAGCTGGGTTGTACCCCATGACAAGTCTCTGTTTGGTGTTGGTTCAGACAGTTTTCTTTAGTGGTCTCTTTAAATTTGAGTACTGCTATTCCCTCCATCTTTTTGAAACATGCAGACCTTTCCTTCCCCTGCATACTCTGGCTGTTGACCTCCTAAGCTTGAGGGACAATGGCTTTTTAAATGCTGTAGCATACATACTATACGCATACGAGAGAGCATTTTTTCCTGTATAAGATGCTTTTTTCCTATAGTGAGAATATATCTCAGCCAATGTCGATCTGTTTCTTGTCTGCAATGTAGATAAGATTGCTGGATGAGAGAGAGAAATTAAGTCACTTACAAAAATGGATTTGCCACAGTGAACTATGCAGTCAGGCCATATTCATATCAGGGACAGAATACATTACAAGGCAACACACAACCTTATGCAAAACAAAGCCTTCCTCTTCCACAGGCAGGAATAGTACTTTGGTACTACATCTTAAAAATGAGATGATAAAGACAGGGTGCATAGGGTAATGATGGAAAAGGATGGTATTATTCAAGTGTCATCATACATTAGAGATAATAAAAAAAATTGGATCCATGAGTAACAACAAAGCACACCTTGCCTCACCAGTGTCACAGACTAAGTATTTTAGAATCATAGCAGGTTTCTGTAAGTACTAGAATTTTGTTTTGTATTCAGATTATCTCACATGACCAAATCTTATCATCTGTTTCTTATTCATGATGTGTGGGATAGACACATACATCTGAACCAGTCATCCTCAATTCCTTCATAGTCATTCAAGTAGAATATACACTTTTAGGGTACATCTGACTTATTTGAAACATCTACATTGGAATGACATGAATTACACCCTAGAAAGGCCTATTTCTGCCCAGGGATTATAAAAGGAGACATGACGACTAGCATAGATATAATTACCTGCACTACAGATGTACATTTGGTCACACGGACTCCCTTTTCCTATGAATTTAAGAAAAAAACCCAGGTTGTCACCTTAAAACAGTTCTTATATTCATATTTCTGTTATATCTCTCAGGTAAAGTAGGTTTGTCTCATACGCTGTGTTTTTTCACTTCTTTTGAATCACTCAAACAAGCCTTTTCTTTAATTTCAGAGTCTAACAACCTTGCATTAAGGTATATTCCTTATTTCCAATGTACAGAAATTTCTGATGGTAAACTTTCATTTGTTCTGTATCATCCCATTAAGTTTAATCACTCTGTAATTCTTCCAAACAGTTGCTTTAGCCTTAGTCATTGTTTTACCATGAACAAAACATGCTCTCTTTCTCTTCTCTGCATTCTCTAAAGCAACCAACCACCCCTTGCCCCAGCAACAGAGGGTTAAGACTCAGGAACACATCACTGCATTTGGACCCAGTATTTTGTGCCAGCTGAGCTAGGGTAACTATCTGTACCTCGGCGTTTGGCCTGACAAAAGACAAGACGGTGTAAATTTATACTGCTTTTATTGAGGGTTGAGCTCAATGCAGTATCTCCTATCTAGTGATGTGTAGAAAATAACCACAGCTCAGTTAATGTACCAGAACTTGTTAAACTATCATGTTGATCAACTTGTTTTGATCAAGAATCGATGCTCTACAAAGAAATTCTCTTGAGAGAGAGGAATTATCCTCATGGGCTTGAGTATGTTGCTGCTTCAAGGTTTTTTTGCTACTGTCCTGCACTGATCGCTGAAATATCTAGTTTGATGTCTATTATTACTCGGGCTTGTTCAGCATACTGGATTTCACACTCCACTTCTCTCTGAAGATTGGTGTTCTGAATTGTTTTCCTCTAGAGGGGGATTAGCTTGTGTTTCTCAAAATAAAATCCCATCTTTTAGGGTTACATTAACCCTTCTAATCCCCTTTATACTCTTTTTTTGCTATGCAATTCTCCCTAATTTGTCAGCATCTTCAGAAAAAAATGTTGCTTACTCCAGTGTTCCAGATTCTTACTGGGTGTTAAATAAAACCAGATTTAATACCAACTAATATAGCACCTCTGCAACAATTAACTTTCTCCAAGTTCAAATACTATAGTGACACCAGTCGGCCTTTACTTATCACTCTTAATTTGGTTTCATTCCGCAGAAATGTAGATTCTGTCTCTCATAAATCATTCTTTTAAATATAGATATGGAAAGTACTTTATTGACTATGAGAATCTACAGATATTTAAATCACCTTATATTTATTATTTCTTCAATTTGATAAAATATTACCATATTCCTTGTTCTAAGGATTTGTAGGTTTTCTAATGACAAACATTTGGCATACATAGACACTAAAGCTTCACTTCCCAACCTCTACTCTTCAGAAGGAAAGTAATTAGTATTTTTGTATAGAATCCTTTTTTTTTTCCTTTTGAAGTACAGAGTAACATACATTCAGTGACATAGGAATGTCTTTAGAGGAACAAAGATCTTTAATTAAAGAAATTCATTCATTATTCACTTCAGGTAATAATAAATTGTGATGAATGCTCATCTCAAACCATTGAGGAAAAATTATTTGGTTAAAATATTAAAAGATATGAAATTACTTATCACTGTCAAGGTATTAAGACTTCTGTTGTTCTTGCTTCCTTACAGATAAGTCTTGACTCTCCCCTTCCAGTGGTGTATATTCAAGCTTACTGTGTCAGGCTGGTCAGAAAAACTAAGTTGCTAGAAGCTATTTTTTTAAAAACAGACAGAAATATACTATGGATCTTTGTTGTCAAGAAAGAAACGTAACAACTGTTGTACAATACTTTTACAATGAAGGAAAAGGAGGCAAAATGGCTTATCAAAACCAGTAACCTTGTAAAGGGCTAATGGATTGCTCTGATTTTGATCTACCTTAATGGGTCAACATATACAATTACATCTAAAGCTTGCAGCACTGCTTTGGGACTGTAAGAGTTTGCTGCAGACTCCATACAAAATGTTACGGGGTGAAAGGTCTGGAACTGCTCTAGTTTTACCCTTTTACAGAGGTGGGACCATTGACACTCAAAACACAAAAAGGAATGTACAACAAACTGTTAGATTTTGCCTAGGATACTTAATTGCAGACACACTTTTCCAGAACCAATGTTGTTACCTCCTGTAACATGGAAATTAATTTCCGATCTAGCACACAAGGATGTAGTGAGTATATGTATGTCTTACGGTTTAGAACCTTTTACACACATTTTCGTAATTGTACAGACTTTCCAAACTTACCTCCTCTATGGATAATCAAAGAAGTTTCACTTCCAACAGGACATTCTTTAAGTATATCCACTACTTCTGCATGGCTCAGGTTCTGTACATTCTGCTGGTTGATCTCAACAATGAGGTCACCTTCACACAAACCAGGACATCCCTGAATGTCTAGAATTTGCTTCACCCTCTGTCCTGTAGGACTGTCTGCTATAGTGAAGCCAAAGCCCTGGGCCCCTTTCACAATGGTTAAGGTCATGAGTTCAGCTTGGGTGGCCCCAGAAGAAGCCATTGATACATTATCATCATGGGCAGGTGGTGGGAATGTGCTATCAAGCTGACTATCTGCTGGAATGGAGTGCAAGGAGTGTGGTGGTCGATCTGTTACGTCTGGACCAGACTGAGAAGTCCTAGAAATGTATTCCAAATAAGTTTCATAGTTATGTCTTCCATTTACCACTACCGGAGGCCTCTCCATTACTGCAAGGGGTGGCACCATGCTGTTGGCAGGATCTTCAGGATCAAAGGGCAAAGGGTATCCACGACATAGCACCAAGTTGACACTCTGACCAATAGGAACAGACTGGAAGAGTTTGACTACATCTGCGTGAGTATGTCCAAGGACACAAACTTCATTAATATAGACAATGACATCACCTAGAAAGAGAAGAAAAAATAGTGACATGAAACAACTTCAGTTACTGTATATACAATGCAATTTTTTTTTAATGAGATAGAACAACTAAAAAATAAAATAAATTAGAGTAACATACTGACTCAAATAATGGAGTCAAAAAAGTAAAATTTGTCTGCCAGCAAATGTAATACAAATAGACAATGACAGTACTATTTCTTTTCTGTGGAAACTCATAGCTGGAGAATTAAGCTGGATCCAGACATACACCTTTTCTTAACATTTCTTCCCTGTTTTTTCGACTCCTTTCAGTGTAGTCCACAGATTACTTTTTTATAAGATACAACTGAAGTTTATTTCGAGGGTTGGTTGTCAAGAAATACCATTGTTTCGTGAAGAGTAAAAGAAAAAAAAAGGAAATAGTAAACAGTCATGGACTTAAGAATCAATGAATAGGGATGCAAGACTGTGCATGCATGTGCATAAGGAAATACTTTTTTCATTGATCATGATATTGACAGTTTCCTATTCAATGTCATTACTTGCCATTAGACATCCAGGACTACTACACTCATTTCCTATTCTAGGCATGAACTAAACTGTATCTGGCATATCATAGAGATGTTTAGTGGTATTTTCTTGTAGCCATGATGGTTCAAGGACAATGACAGGACAAATTTTGTAGGTAGGTATAATAGCTTTTTATTAGAAAAATATAGGCAAATGTCTGAAAATCAGTTTAATATTTCCAGCTAAACCAGCTGGTCAAATAAAAATAAAGATACTACCTTTACCTTCAAATCTTGTCTCATGTACAATACAGAGCTACCAGTCAGAGCACATATGAAAGCAGAATACTTTAAGTCAACAGGCTATTTATGGGTCTCCATATTGCTCATGCACCAACCAGCTTCTGTTACTGAAATGTTCAGAAATAAGTTCAAGGTCCTTCTTGTTGTTAGAATGGATCTATAGATTTATACCCGCAAATAAATTTTTTATGGTACTGTTAAGGTGCATATTAAAATAAAAATAAGTAATCAGTACAAGTGATAATCAGAATTGTTTGATGACCCACAGTCTGTTTCCATTTTAATAAAACAGTTTGCATCCTTATAACAAAGGAGAGGATGCTTGGTTAGAGAACTCCACAAGTTAAAGTATTTTTCTAAGTGAAGATCGCCTTATTATCCTACCATTAACTAGGAACAAGAAATCATTTCTAGAGACAACAATGTGAGGTGTCTACAGGGGACACAGTTCAATAATTGACCTACCATAATGTAATGTTTTTTAATGGTATTTGAAAATTCAGCAATAAAATGAGAATGAGTTAGGGAGAATGAGGTGGTTTGTGTGGAATTGCTTCAAGTATATTTATGAAATTATGTCTCTCAAATACTTCAATCAAAAGATCTAATCAAGCAAACTGAGGAAAAAAGAGCATCATCAAGATGCCAGTGCAAGGGCTGTTTCTATGTGACAATGAAAGGCAAAGGCTGTTTCTATGTGACAATGCAATGGTCAATTCCCACATGATCAGCCTGTCTAACATTCTGACAGTAATTAATTGCATATGCACAAACTGTGATTCAGAGGAAGATTTCTTCAGAGGGTGTCTAGGGAAAAAATGCTAAGAGTGTTTGTTTAAATGTTTGTGAATATTATTCACAGAAACCTTAGGAGCTGCAAATAATATCTTAAATGTGCATCATAAATAGATTTCAAACTATAAGCAAAACCAGTAAGGTCACTTCATAGGCAGTGTTGAAAGAAATCCAATGCTTCTGTCTCAAGCAGCTGAGAGTAAAACGGTTTTCAAAAGTCAAGATTTAAAAGAGAGAAAGAATGTACTGTACTAAATTATCATGGCAATGGCTGCAATTCATTGTGATTTGCTCATGCCCTAGTTTAGAAAGAGCTTACCTGCATTCTCATCCCTGGCTTCCGCATTAGCAGTGAGGCTGACATTGCTCATAATAGGACTGATACTGTTGAACTGAGACCTCTTCAATGCATGCTCCTGTTTCAGTAGCTTATGCCTTAATATTGCCCTTGCAACTTTTTAATCCATGCAGTCTTTTATTTCCCTGAGTGCTGGCAATGCAGATATGTGGTGGGAGGAGACCAATCTGTTTGTTCATCCTCTCTTGCAATACTTAAGCAGGGTGCAAAAGGAATAATGCATCTATTGTGTCAGGCAAGTAAAGCATTGTCTTTTTTCACCCCTTCACTTTATGCATTTGTATGGGATTAGCTGTGATATAAAACTTAAAACAATATTTTTTCATAAATCAGAAAATCAGATAAACTTGTTGACATTACATAGGTCTCCAGTGAAAAGAAATTAGCTTATGCACAAGAAGAGCAGCTAGGAAATATATAGGCCAAGTAGCCCCTTTTCCCAGTCACTAAACAGGCAAAACTGAGCATTAGAAGTCTTGGGTAAGAACTCCTTCTTCTAATAATGACCCTGCATTATCCCTCACAAGACAGCAGAAAATTCTTTAGCATTTCCTGAATCAACATTTTAAATCGTCTTTGTGGTTTCTGAGGTATAACATGAATAGCATGTCTAGACACGCTCTGAAGTTGTAACTCACTCACAGTTGAACTGTTTGGGACCCATAATGCTGTACTGTCGTCAGGAGAACATACAGCTGAAGGTTAAGAGAGATGGGGAAAAAGGCATGAGTTACTAAGTTCAACTCAAAGAAATAGCTACAGTGGTGTTAAATTGGGAAGAAACAGAATTTTAGATCATGAGACATGAAGGAGGAATGAAAGGGGTTAATTTCAGAAATCCTTCAAATAAATCTCTGGACTGTAGGAGTTTCTCCAAATCTAACTCTTTTTCCAGGCTGAGAGTTCCTCATTGCTGACACAGAGAGAAGTACCCAGCATTTGGTAGGAAGAGAGAGATAAGTTAAGAGCATTACAGAGCCAGTGCCATGCTAATGCAAAGTTCAAAACCTCTCTACTTTAAGAAAACTCCCTGAAAGGGTTCCTGTAGCATCTTTTCTGCCTGTTCTCTCCTGCTGCTTCTAATAATAATGGGTGCATATGGACAAGCATAATAGCGATCCCCTTTATAATTCCTGCCTGATTTTCTGAGCAAGCCATAGTCTGCCTCCAGACATCACAGTTTCACAGTGAGTGGGTATGTTTGAAGTTATGCAGAACATTTATATTAAGCATCAAACTTTGCTTGGCTTTTAGAATTAAACCTACTAAAATGACTGGAGCTTGCTTACAGAATCACAGAATGATTGAAGTTGGAAGGGACCTCTGCAGGTCATCTTGTCCACCCCCCCTGCTCAAGCAGGGTCACCTAGGATCATGCCGAGGATCATGTCCAGGTAGCTATTGAATATCTCCAAGGAGGGAGAATCCACAACCTCTTTGGACAACCTGTTCCAGTGCTCGGTCACGCTCACAGTAAGAAAGCATTTCATGATGTTCAGATGGCACCTCCTGTGTTTCAGTTTGTGCCTGTTGCCTCTGGTCCTGTCACTGGGCACCACTGGAAAGAGCCTGGCTCTGTCCTCTTTGCACCTTCCCTTCAGGTATTTACATACATTGGTAAGATCCCTCTGTGTCTTCTCTTCTCCAGGCTGAACATCTCTGTACTTCAGTGTCCTCACTGTCAGGTGCTCTCCCCAATTTCATCTTCCTCACTAGCCTGTACAAACTCTACACACACCCTACCAACCCTATCTTACTTGAGACTGTTCAGGGATGAGGGAGACCAGGAGGGATGGTCTACGGAGAAGGCATCTGAATGAGACTGTCTAGATGAAGTGGCAGGTTTGATGGATACCCAGTAGTGTAGACAATAAATATCCTGTCCTACATCTCAAACACCTACACCATCACAAGAACAGATTCTGCTGTCCAGCAGCCAATGTCCAAATTCAGCATTGAGTCAAAGAATGTTAGAGAATACTGACAGCGACCAAATTTGTCAAACTGTCTTAAAATTACCTCTGCTTTACTTAACACTCTTGCATTTAACTGACAAATTTAGGAACATAGGTCTGGAGGGGACTTCCTGGATGGCTGAATCTAGTCCCCTGTTGTCAGATGTAACACAGTATGTTACACCTGATGAAATTTGATGTCTTCTTCACAGAAATATCCATGAAGCCCCAGAATATTTTGCTTTTTTAACTAGCTTGTTTTGCTTATTAAAGTTTGCTGACCATTACTTATTTTGTCATGTAACGTTAATGGATGCAATGCCTGAATGCTTGGTTAAATGTTACATTTTGTTATGTACATATTTCAAAGCAAAAACCAGATCTAAACTATCATTATCTTTGTTGGTTTAGTGACTGGTGAAGAAATTTGTGAGCTTCAACATCCTCTAATGACAGATTCTTACTTACATTCCTCTCTACAATAATGCTGCAGAGTTAAATCTGACACCCTGGGGATTTTCCGCAATCATTATTTCTGCAAAAATACCTTTTTCATGCTTGAAGTCCTTGATCCAAACAGAATCTGTTTTATTGACATAACTCATTTCATTACAAAGTATCCTAATATTTCATGTAATGCTACCAGCTCTACTTCCCTCTTTCCTGAAGAACCTATATTATTCAGTGACTCCAGTTATTGTTTCTGCTACATTTTTGTTACCCCTAGAATGTCTGTATACACATCTTGCACTAGGAGGCAAAGCTCCTCCTTTTTCTTACCCATGTTCCCACCATTTGTACACAAACACTTTGCTTATTTCTTCCTATTATTGTTTCTTGTGCAGTCGCTTTCCTGGCTGGAATTTTTTATGGTACCTCAGTGAACTCTGTTGCCTACTGGACTGCCCTTCTTCTTGTTATTTAGAATTCTTTAAACTTTGAAGTCTGAATGCAGAGGAAAAAATGCAGATTAGATCTTTGTTGTTAATTTACTATCACATTCAAAGTTTAGTAGAAATGCCTCCATTGTTTCTGATGGGTTTTGGGTCAAGCTCTCAGTATCTGTGTTCACGTGCTTAAAATATGACAGAACGCTGTGATTTGGTGGGGGGCAGAGACAGCTCTGCTACCCCCTTGCAGCCAGCACGAGCCAATAGCAACAGAGCTAAAAACAGCCCGTGGTTTGGCAGGTCAGCACAGGAAGCACCAGCTCTGCGAGACTCAGGCGCTTTTTTTTTTTTTTTTCTGCATTTGTAGCCCAGGTAAACTCCACTAACTTCTCCAGCATTACTTACTCCCACTTGCATTTCTCAACCATGTACTCTAAATTCTGCATATGCGTACTTTACATGAGCTTCAGAACTAGCAATACATGATTACCTTATTGTTGAAGCTTTCCCTTCACCTGCCCACCCACACTATCTACTGTAATTACTAGCTATTTCTGTCACTTCTCAGCAGTGACCTTGTCTTCTTTTTCTGCAAAGTGCTGCAAGATTGCTGGCACTGTAGCCTATTAATAATAAATTCAGAGCTTTTAGCATGTTTCCAGTACTGAGATATGAAACATGGGGGTAATTTCAATAAAAACAGCATGTAATTGATGGTCATGAAAGAGGTGAAGATTCGTTAGAAATGAGCCATTTTTACACGTGCACATACAGTTACTAGTAGCAGTACAGAAAACTAGTGTATGAGGGATCATTTAGTTAAACAGTAGCTGCCAAATTATATTCTGAAACTTTGAATCTCAACTTCCTTCCACTTGCCTTAGGTGTTAATCCAGTGTGTGAATAAATAATTTTTGTTACGAATGGGTAGAGGCATTTCTTTGGATGTAAGAGTTCAAAATGTTCTGCATAAACAGCAATTCTCTGTTTTCTTGTACTCTGACCTGCCAGAGAACCTTGAAAACCAATTTGGCTCTAGCTACTGACATCTACATGACATAACTTTTAAAAACAAAAGATAAAACCTAGGATCCTGCAGTTCATGGTAGCCTGATTTATCTTTTTTTGAAAAATTTGGCCCTACTTTTTGTTAATACTCATTACATAATTACCCTTATTTTTAAAATAACATTTACTGAGTTATAATAACTTCTTAAAGGAGATTGCAGTGTAAGATGACTATTGCATATTAATACTGAAATACTTAAAACACCTGCCAAGAAAATTTTAACTTATTTCTTTTAAAAAGGAACATTAATTTAACTGCTAAAACATATTAAGAATGTAACCTGGGGAGAAGTACCTGCATACAATAACCAGAGCTACTGATTGGAAGAGCTAAATTTAAAATTGACCACTTCATTATTAGCTTTATAACAACTTTATCTGATAGACAGTACTGCGGCAGCCACAGTGAGATGAAAAGAGCTGCTGGAAGACATAATGCTCAGCTGCCTCTGCACTCAGAAATAATTTCAGGACCACTTGCTGGTATGTGAGAACACTGAACAGCCCATTAAAAGATCTCTGTTCATACTGGCATGGAAGAACCGTTTCCCAGTCTTCACCTCATACAGAAGGTTTTACCGATGTGCTGACAAACTCTGCAAAGCTGACAGGTAACCACTATCCAGAGATCCTCCTTTCACTCACTGGACTCTGGGAACTGAGGTTCAGGGGAAAAAATCCAGGTAACAAAAATTATTATTTACTAAATCTGACAAGAAGTGAAATCAAAATGTATTTCTAGGCATTCAGGCACTCAAACTTGCATTAGATAGGCCTAAATTTTCCTCTTAATGAAACCTCAGAAACAGATGTAAATCAGCTGTTTGTCATATTTGAAAGTCAGTAATTCTACAAAGCATCATTGTAGAAGTGGTTAACTTGGGCTAAAATCTGTCCCCATCATTGGAAGGACTGAGCACGTGGGCTCCGAACTTGGCTTCCTCCAACAGAGGAAGATAAAGGTTCCTCTTCTGGAACAAGGGCCAACAGAAAGATATGACACAGACGTGTCTGCAACTCTACCCAAGAATCAGATTTGTTGGGTAAGCAGGTGCCATTTTTATATGATCAATTTTTTAGAACCATTTTTATTCTACCGTGACCCAATGCACATGCCTAATTAAAAAGCTGTCTATTCAAAATGTTTGTGCTTAACCAGCATGTATCATGTAATTACACCCAGGCAGATGTGGATTAGTAGAAGAAACTATTTACATTTTATTTGTATTTTGCATATAGTGGTAAAAGCTATTTAAATAGAGTCATTTAACTTTTTTTGGGAAGAGAAATAAAATACATTCCAAAAAAATCTAAAGACCTTGATTATTTGCTGATCCAGTAAACATGAAACATTGCAGATTAAAAATGTAAGTAAAGCAACAGCAAAAGAGTACTGAAATGAATGCTGCTCATAAAGTGCTAAAGAGCAGGCAAATTCTCTTCCTAGCTAGACAGTTTTTCACTTCTTCAAGCATCTGAAAGCGTAGCATGGATGTTAAAACTGTCACTTTACAAAAAAGTAATTATTTAAAGGATGATAAGTAATTTGGAGGCAAGACCACATAAAAAGAAAAATGTCCAATTTTCAAGGCAGCCTTTTATTTACAAATTATGTAAACCCGTTCTGTCTAGGTTTTGGTTGCAGGAACTACTTGCTCATCCTGAAATGCCTGGTGTGAATGAACTGCATGACAAAACATCAGTGGACCTGAGGAGCAAGATAAAAAATGTATGCCATGTTTGGGCATGCTATTTGGGATCACTTTGAAAGGTGTCGCTGTGTGCAGAGGCTCATGTAGAAACGAAACCCTTTTTTCCTTTAGAAAAAGGAGGTCAAAATTTACAACACATTTGCTTCTATACGCACAACATTTTATTTCTGTACACAGAGCATCACATTTGTCTAGGTAACGGCTCCCAGGAGGAGGAAAGTAGCCCAGCCAGCCTCCCGGCAGTCTAAAGGCATAAGGGTATGGCAGAGCATGATGTAAATACTAAGCACCCCATGTCTCCACCTGGGAAGCCTGGCAATGTGCCACCTGTCCCCGGTGGAAGACATTTTCAGCAGCATTGTTGACCGCGAACTATTGCAACTGCTAATTCTTGACATAAACTGCTGGGAAGGAAAGAGGGAGATGAATGAGGTGAGGAACTAGATGGAGCATTTACAAAGAGGTTGCAGCACAAAGACAAATGTCTTTATGTGTTGAAATATATACGTAACTGGGAATTTTTAGTAATAGGCAGTCATGTTTCACTTGTGAACTGAAATGGTTAACAGAGCTTTTTTCTTTCTTTGAGTAATGCTAGCACCATGAGGACAAGCAATAACTAGTCATGTACTAAATTAATACTTAGTGAAAGTAACAGCAGTTAGTTGGACACTTAAAAACGTGTGCAAAGACAGATGAGTAGGATTAGTGTCCATTTTAAAGTTATTGAGGTACAACTTGAAAGTTCATTTTGATTTTAGAGATATTACAGTTTCTGAGGACATTCTCTGTAACTGAAATGGGCATTACTGCCAGAACTGGGGCAGTTTTGTAACTCTGTTACCTATTTGCTAACACCATGATTTTCATCGTTTGATCAATAACTCTGTTTTTCTTGCTACACTCACAAAGAGTGCTCATCCAGGTGCCTAACTTCAGCAGCTGACTCTCTGAGACCAGTGCGAATCTGATTTCGCTATCAGTCAGGTCATTAACTTAATTTAAAGCTAAGACTAAAAGCTTTGATCTGTGGGTTATTTGTGTATTCATTGCTCAGGTCCATGTTCTGCTGACGGAGCTCAATGGGAGCTGCCAGAACTCAGCACCTCCGAAAATCAGAGTGCTTATTTCTGAGCCAAACCATGGATGTGGAGCCAAATGCCAGGCACCAAACCTGAAGGTGTTGCTATGATGTATTGTTTAGCAAGTTCAATCTATCATAATAATATGCATGCAAATGCTTCCCATGGGAAATGTAGTAATAGAGTAATGTAGAAATGGAGTAATCTTTGATTACCAATTCATTAACAAATATCTCATACAAATGTATGGCTAGTATATGAGTAATTTTCTACTTAAGAGTTTTATGAAGGCCGTCCAACCTTCAGGTTGATACATGCTTAGCTTATGTATTACCTCTATTTTGTCTTTTTTGATAGTAAAATCACCAACATAAAAGTTACCTCTACTTCAGAGAGCTTCTCACATAATTTCTATACCAAAAAATCTACTCAATAGTTTTTCAGGCATGTATAAATATATTACTTGCTTCAAAATTGTATGGCAAAGAGAAATAGTGGAGTTCCTCAGTTCTCTCAGGTTTTACTGTATTTTTCCAGGTTAATAGAGGGTAATGTATTATCAAACTGACCTTCCTTCCGAGCAAATGTTATCTTAATATCTCTAGAGCCTCTTTCACTGCCAAGCACTCATTTTCAAGGACAATATATTTTTATTCTTTGCAAAACAATTTAACACCTTCACCACTGAATAATGTATGCTTTTTTTTCCAGCCCATTCCTGAGTACTACACTGAGTCTAAATTACAAAATTCAGCTTGCATAATAATTTTTGGTGAGATGAAGGAGGCAAAATCATTAACAAAAGTCCCACCAAGCTCCTTCTTTAAGACTGCTTTATAACCCACAGGAAACTCTAGCCTTGTAATGGTTAGGCAAAGGTCACTTTTCACCCTTATAGCTGCATGACTAAGAATCACATTCTCCTTTTATGAGGATTATCCAATCTCTCACTCGCTATTCTGCCTCCTTGTATGTCTCCTTCACCTTCTCTATTTTCTGTTTTGGTTTACAAGCTTTCTGAGAGAGAGATGAGAAGTTGCAGCACTCTTGTACGGTTTATAGCATTGTGGAGTCACAATTTCGTTGTGACTTCATTTCCACTGCAGTAAATATTTGAACAATAATAACACCACTGCAGCGTAAATACTCTATCATTTTCCAGTGCAATGTAGGAGTTCAGCTTAATGCTTGGATCCTCATTCTTGCAACAAACTAAGCTGCGTTATGGATACATCAATTACTGTTCAATAGTCAAATCTCAAATTTTATGTATGAAGGGGCATTAATCCTCTGTTGTGTATGACAACACACCATATCTTCCTCTTTAGAAAATAATTGATTTTCTAGATGTTTGAATTTATTAATTTATTAGCTAATTAATAAAAGTAAATTAAAATAGGTTATTATGAATGACTGTGACCCTGTATCAGACTATTTGTTCAGACTGAAAAAGCAGTCTCACAGTATGCTTGCCATCTCCTAAAGTTCTCACTGTGAATCATTCCACGGGTGGCCTGTAGTTAAAAAGCCTTTCCCAAAATGATCATTATATCTAATTTTTTCCTCAAAAGGCCGCCACTTATTGTCATTTGCTTCCATACATTTGCTCCTCACAAAGTAGGTGGTACCATCTCTCCTGAGAGTGTATTGCTTCTGTGTCCATCAAAAACTGAGAGCAAGTTGTGGTCTCCCATCTGATTGGAGATAGTAGCCATAGTGACAGAAGGCAATTCATGGAAAATTTGTCTCAAGGATATTTTATGCACAACTTACCCTTATTTGGTAAGCCTGTGAAAATGGTGGGAAACGGGACAGCCATTTCATAAACTTCCTTCTAAGAACTATCTGCTGCATGAGAAGTGCATGAAGAAGGGTAAAGTATGATGTGCAGGGATGCAGCACATTAGAGACAGGAGATAACTAAGGATAAGCAATGGATGAGTGTGTGTGTTGTGGGATACAGGAACAGAAGGAGCAGGAGGAATTTGGGATGTGAATGCCAGCAGCAGAGTGCTAGAGAAAGTGGGAAGGAAACTGATGTGCTCTGGGTGCTTTGTTCTTCCCTGTCTTTAAAAATTTCCTAACTGGCTGCATGTCTAAGAGCCCTGTCCTGCTTCAGCCAGGCACAAAAAGCCTAGAGTATATTGGTGAATCCTGCTCCAAAAATTAATGCTTTTAAAATGGATAGCAATTTGTATTAAAATGGCTTTTCTTCTTTTTGCTTCTTATGACAGTTCAAGTATGAAATTATTAATTTTTCAGGCTTGCGTGCACACAATGCTCACATACATGCCCTGCCAGAAAGCAAATGCCAGACAAAAAACACAGTAAGGTGTCAACTGTATATATGAGTGATTTTTAGGAATACAGTGAAATGACACAGTCATTAATTCCAATGGGGATTACAACCAGAAGAAACTCCCCCAAGGTTAAACCAAAAAAACCGAACAACCCTAGGTATAAAAACAAAAGCAGGGCTCCTTGACTATTGCAATTCTTTCTGCGTCCACTATAATCAATAAGATACAAGTTAATGAAAAGAAACCCCAAATTGTCTTTATGCATCACTCAAACAAAATCTGGGACTGCTGACACTAACAAGAGAGACATCACTATAAATGATATTGTCCTACCAGCAAAGTTAAGCATGGCTGGGTGAATGAATTCAGTATTTGTTTGACTTCCTGTCTTTTGATTTCATGGATTTTACAATGGATATAGCAAGGAGAATATGTACCTCTTCATAGGACAATAAACCAATTTGTAAAATAGAACAAGCTTTTACAATAATTGAAAACAATATACTAAATGTTATAATTACAAAATATAATTATAATATTATTTTTTCTAATTT